>CAJUYI010000683.1:53004-104643 GCA_910591695.1 Galerucella pusilla | reverse complement strand
TAAATATATATTCTTCTAATTATAATTATACATAAAAATTTGGTTTTAAGCAAAAAACAGATGAGCGCACTAATCCTGCAGCCGGATCTTGTACTACAACAATGGATTCTTATAGCAAGTGTTCGAAATGTGCTCCGTCTACTTCCTAACAGTAATACATCCTATTAGTGAACTCTTGTCGTACTCGTTCGAATGTGTCAGCTGCAATTGCATTGCATTCTTCAATAATTCTTTCTTCCAAAACGCCAATGCTATCTGGTGCCATAGTATAAACCTTGGATTTCAAGTACCCCCATAGAAAAAAAACTTATGGTGTCAGATCTGGTGACCGAGGTGGCCATTGTATAGGACCTCGCCGGCCGATCCATCTAACGCCTTACTGCACCATAATAAAGTGCAGGAGCACCATCTTTTTGAAATTGTATTTCCAGATGGCCAAATTCATTTGGATTTCAAGAATTAACGGCTCAATTGCATTTTGTAACATCTCCAGATACACTTCACCGCTTAAATTTGAATTTAGGAAGACAGGACTAACTTTTCATAAATTTCTCATTATTTTTTTTTGAAGCGTACATTTTGTTAAATAATAAAAATCTTGCGAAATTAACACTTTGACACTTCGGGAGTCCATACATAAGGCACGTAAACTCTTGGACCACATCGATTTTGGTTTCATTGAAGATGTCAGTAGGATTCGTCAAAGAAGCATAAGCGTCGCACATTCGGCAATCGCTATCTTCGTCTGATAAATGATGTTACGCACTAACTCCCTTCCACTCTACCTTGAATATTTATCATTTTCAAAAACCAGCAACCCTTATTTGCGGGCGGATTTAATTGGGCAACCATATATGATAATGAATAGAAAAAAATTAACTTTAATTTGGTATATGATTAATAAATAAACGTTATGAACGTATAAGTGTATCGAAATCATACCTGTTTACACCTGGCTGCGAAGAGGTGCGGCCAGTTGTGCAACGGCAACCGTGATTTTTTGAAATCTTCATATAAATTACCGTGATGTAGACGTAATTTTATCCAAAAAACAAGTGAACGGAAATTTTTCCCAAAAATAAATTAAAAATAATTCAATTAAAAATACTGGCGGCCAAATTTTGATCTAATTATAAATATACATAAAAATTTGGTTTTCAGCAAAAAATAGATGAGCGCACTAATCCTGCAGCCGGATCTTAGACTATTGATATTTGATTAATTGAATTTGAAAAAATAATTTCAATAATTTTGGTATTTATTTAATTTATCCGTCAAAATTAGTTTAAGCCCAAACAAAATTAATATGGCCAATATTAATTAGCCAATGTCAATGCCTTTCAAACGAGATAACACTTGCCATAAGGCCCTATTTAAAATGATTGGCCAAAGTCCTACTGTGACGTCATCTATTACTATTATCACCGGTTACCATCCGTAGAGAAGTTTACAACACTTTATTTTCACCCTCCAAATTTTATTAATGTAAGTGTAGCCGTTCGAAAGATACGAGGGGGGGAGGGGACTTTTGAATAGCACTGTATAGTTAACTTAAATACCCATTTTTTTTCAAAATGTCCAAGTTCCAAGAATAAGGCTGCTTGTTCATGTGAATTTTTATTCGAATCGGAACTTTCGTTTAAAAATTACGACGGGTATAAAAATGCTGGGAATTAAAAAACGTAGCGATGTGAACTAACTGAATACCGCTTTGTGATTATATCAACATTTTTCATTATCTAAAACATTGAAACGATTATATAAAAATGGAGCAGCGGTGGTCTCGCTAACACCGCGCCGCTACTTGTGCTACAAAGTATAAAATAAAGAAACCTGAACTAACACTTCATAAATTTTTTCTCATTCACCTTTGTATAATGCTATCTTAACATTAAAACTACTAATCAACTTGTCGTTAAAATATTTTTCTGATAAATTCATACAGTATGAAAATAACGAAAGCATTTTCTCCGCTTAACCACTTATATCACTCCCCTTCTCCCACACCACTCACGATTTGCTTGAACAGAATCAATAAATAATTGAAGTTGGTTGTTGAATAATTTAGTTAAATCCCTAATGAAGGACCTTAAAAAGGATTGCCACTTATGGTTGGCACGCAAACAGGCTCTAATGAAAAGGTTTTTCCCTGCATTGAATATTATGAGTGTGTAGTTGTAACATAACCATTATTTAGTTTTATGGTTAGGGCGGCTTTCAATTCATTTTTACGATTTGTACCTATTTTAAGTGAATGAGGTGAGAAATAACATCGGAAGAAAACTATACAGGATGATGCGTAGGTTATGAAAAGTTTGTAAAAACTGTTTGATGGCAAAATTTATGGTGAAGGTTGGTTTCAATGTACTTCTACAGAAATAAGTAGACCGCATATCACTGAAAATCACATTATTCTGAAAATGTACTTGCACAATTCCTCTTACATCTGGGTTGGACAAAAATGGAACTCATCCGAGGAAATAGCTGTCGGCTTAAAGATATTTTCAGATCTGTATAATCGCTAATCTATATCAGAGATATCCACCTGCCCATAGTGTTAGGTATCTGTTAATTTGTGTGGGCAGACTGAGGAACACCGATTACACAATAATTTAAACATTATGGGAGTAGCACCGATTAGCTTCAAGCTAGTATCCTTTTGCAAAAAAAATATTCAAGGGGGGAAATGAAAACAATTGTCGATATACTAGGATCCAGACGTTTCCATCATGATGGTTAGCAATAAAATGCTGAAGCTTATTGCAAAGAATCAACTATCTGTATTTGATCTAAATTTTTTATAAGTCATCGTTGAACATCTCGATTGCATGGAGAAATATCTAGAAAAATTCACTAAAAATAATACATTTCAGGGATTTATATATCTTCCGAGAGATTGGAGAAAACTGCTACACCTACGGATAACCTACTATTTTACAGATACTACAGATTACGGATACTATTTTACAGATTTTGAAAAATTCCACATACAGTATCTGTATGGAAGATGATGAAACAGCAGAGCTTACTCTGTGCTTGTCCTCCTGCGGTCTAATATCGATTTTTTCTGATCCTTCACCAAATAAACAAATTTGTCCTGTTGAAAGATTGGATTTATTCGATGGTGTTTGAGCGTTAAGATTCCCCTTAACATCTTTGGCTTTTCGTGTCTTCCAGACTTAGTTACACAGCATCCACTGCGTGACTTCAGTCTCCTGTACCAGTATCTTCCAGTCTGTATAATATGGTCTTCGACGGTTGATTGTTGTTTTCTCCGGGAGTTGACCGAGGTTGCTGAAAATTGCCTGTTATCACAATATACATTGTAACCTTATGCTTATTGAAGGGGAAATAAGTGTTTCACATCGTGTAAGATACATACATACAAAATTTTTTGTGATTCCGATGACGGAAAGCAATCATAACTTTATTCTGAAATTATTTATTCCTGTAACATGGCTCCGTTCTGTCTAAATGCATTGCTGCAAGTTGGCAGTGGAACATTACCTAACTTTCTAATATTGTTTTTCCAATTTCATTGGATAGAATCCTTCCATTATGCACTACTACTCTGTAATCTTCTGAGTTTATCTTCATTATTATTGTTTATTACCAAAAACCACAACTTAACTAAGCCCAATACTTTAACAGCGCTCAAGACAACAAATCAAATTTTTTGTTTCCATTGACAGCGGTAAGTGAACGAATCACACATAATTAACATTGCGTCTAATACATAAGCGTTATCAAGCAGCATCCCGTCCGAACGCAGCCGCTAAGTCAGCAACTCAACCGTTGAGTCCGTCTCAATGTTTCCAATGGATGCTTTGATCCCAACGAAGCTGTTTATTTTTGTAGTGATTCATCATTTTTAATTATTCTGAACGTACTTATCTTGATATAACAACATACCTTCAATAATTGTTCAATCAATTTCAGTTTATAAGCTCCTATTGTTGATCATATTCATTCTCAATATACAAATGTCGGGCATATCTTCAAACCATAAATATGTAATGTCATTTTAAATGTTTATCAACATCTTTGGCATAAATTAGAATTGATGCGGCATTGAACGGTAGCGTAGCGCATCTCAATTCTGCTAAGAATTAATTAGTTAAAAAAATTTTACTTTTTCAACACTAATTCATGCTATTTCACGATAAATATTCCCACTTTAAACAGTAAAGGTTATTATCTTGAACTAAATGTCAGTCCGTTTCACACAAAAAAACGGAAAAAAATACTTAACATTTTGCCAATTTTTAGAAATATTCGTGAGCATAAATTGACACTGAAGCTTATAAAACTACACACTAAAATCTTATGTCAGAGCTTATGTCTAGATATCCTGGGTTCACAAATTAGGATCAGGTGACACTTCCTAACGGCGTTGTCAAATGGTCTTAATTTTCTTTCAGCTGAATACATTGTAATAGATTACATGAATATATCACAATATAAAACTATTTGCATTTATAATAATGAAAATTCATATAACAGCTAGGTTAACAATTTTTTTTATTCTCTTGCTCCGTATTTAATGATAATTTAGTTACACTTTGATCTGTGTCAGTTGGTCGGGAAGCGGTATGTGTTGAATTATGATAAATTTTTTTTGCTCTAGTAGAAATCCCATGAAGTCAGTCAATTTGAGGTGAAAAGATGTATTCCCTTCCCCTTCTCGAAAAAGTGTCTAATTTGTATTTCACATGAATGCGCGCGCGAATTGCGAAACGTCAATCCGGCGCGCTCGCTTCACTCGCGATATCAATCCAGATTTTTGAATTATGAAATTCATTGATAAGCATACTGACTTTTTGGAAAACATAATATGAAATGAAACTCACTTTATATTCATGTCTATCTATATACATACATGTTTATTCTCTTCCCCTTTTCGAAAAAGAGTCTAATAATTTGTATTCCACATGAATGAGGTTTTCCGATCCTTTCATGAAAACTATATTTTCCCATTAATTCAAGTAAACATTTGTCGAATGTGGAATAATAGCGATATAAATATAAAATATGGCTAAATTTGTATAGAACAATCCACTGTGTTATTGCGACTAATTCGAAAACCCTTCTTTTTTATTATCGGTTCGTGATATGACGAATATTTATATACCTACCTATCGGGACATTTGACGTTAATTTTCAACTAAAAGTCACAAAAGTATACATAATTCTCTGTTTTTACTCTAACGACATAAAATATACGTACCAAGTTAGTACCTGTGGAACATACAATATTATGTCCAAAAAAGTACATTTTCAATAAATATATTTTAGATCATATATATTTAGATCTACGTCCTCACGTTTAAGTTCACATAACGAAAATTTTATTAGAAATATGAAAGCTCCGCAACATGTAGGTAGCCAAGCGGTCCAAGCGGATTTTGGTTCACGTACTACTCTATAAGCTTCGTCAGTACTTCGCGAACCTTACCGGACCCAAAAGTTTATACCTAAACAAATAATTCATAGTAGTGGACAAAGTATAGTATTCTACTCACTATATGCTTGTTGAATAATATGCTATTATTTTGGCGTGATCGTAGCGTGTATTTCGAGCAGAAAGTCCTTTGGTAGTCTCGACTGCCAAAGTACTAGGTACTTTCTGCTCTTGATACAGAAATAGCTATTTCATTGATAACCATTATAATTCAAGCTTCCTCCAATTTTTTCTCCATCTTCGAACTGGAGATCAAAATTTCATATATTTTCGGTTATTTATTTCACTTATCCCCTTTTCAATGTATAAAACAGTATGCAGGACTTTTTTTTCGTTTTTGTTCAAAATATAACTGAATGGTACTTTTCTAGTATGACTATTGTAACTAATGAAATTTGTCTCTCAACTGGATACACAAAATACTAACAATGGATAATCATCGCTATCCTAAGCTCTGTTCTTAACAACAACTGCGTTTGGCCAACTCTACAAATATGAAGTATAACTGGATAGTTCAGTTGAAAAAGTTCTTTGTTGATATTGACTGTGACCATATATGGAACAATTTGAATCATCCTTCTTTTATATCGCAGAGGAAAGATTTGTTGTCCAAATATTATACATATTTACATGTATCAGATGTCAGTGTTGCGTCTCGATATTCTTTCATGTATTTGTATTCTTCTTTTCCTACCACCTGTGAACCAAGCACGTACCTGGATTTAAAATTACCCATCCAGGTTACCCGCACTCTTGCTCAATTGCGTATGTCTAACCATTTTTGAATTAAATTTACATTAAATGGTATTGGATACATTATTGACCCTGTATTGGATTGTACTGTTTGTAATATTCATGAAAAGGAAACTATTTTCCACTTACTGTTTGATTGTCCGATTTATACAACAATGAAACGGAATATCCCTTGCCTAGAAAATGTGAACTCACTGCTTCATGCCTTAAATGAAATCACAATTTTTGAGGATAGGAAAATTGCGGAATACATTTGGAATATTTTGAAATTACGCCAATTTGTCTTAAATGAATAATGTTTTGTATGTAGTTGTTAAGATTCGCTCAACCTTTCCCATTTTAAAAATACTTTTTTATATACTTATATAGAATTATATTGTACCTTGCTGTAACATTGTTTCAGAAGCAATAAAATCATTATTATTATTATCATTATTAAATGAAATTTCCAATTCGACTTTTCCTGGCTAACAATCAACCGAACAGTGGTGCAAAGCTGCGTGAAATTTTATTAATTTTAATTAGTTTTCGGTGAAAGATCTTTTATATTTTATGGCGGTTTGCATCATTGTTTTAAACAAATAGAGGGAAGTCACTCATCAAATTTGTTGGAATTTGAATGGAAACGAGAATAAAATTAATTTAATTTGTGACAGTATTTGCACTGAAAATGAGAATTATATCCCCCAATAAATCAACATGATGCTTTTGCAATGAAAAAGATCAATCAGTGGATTAGTAATGAATTATTACTGTTTACCAGCGTATACAGACACGTCCAATATTTCAAAGCAAATTGTCCACTGTCAATGGCATACAGCAATAATTGAAAGTAGGAGTAGACAATGATATATTTCCTCTTCAAGAATATAATAATTAAGTATCCATTATTTATAAAAACCTAGAATTAGAAATAAAATATCATTTCACGAGTACATCAATAAGTTTCAATGTATGAAAATGGAAATGAGAGCAGCGTCTTATTCTATTCTTTCGATATTTTGTTAGAAATATCGGAATTCAATTACGTTAAGCGCCTCATATAAGTTCGGGAGAACCACAACAGATGGTGGAGAGAAAATAATACACCAAAATGTAAATTGAGAATGGACAACTTTCATTGACTTTCCTTAATATATCAAAGGAAATCTCATAAATAAACTTTTAGCATTACGAAAGCAATTACCATAAAATCTTCTGTGGCAAGATAAATGACTTTGAAAATGAAAATTTTCCGTCGGTCAGAATAAAGTGAATATTGAAACGATTATCAATGTTCACCTACACATAAAATAAAAATCTTGAATTTACTATATAGTATAATATATATACAGTGTGGAAACCACTTATGGAATAAAATTCTTTATTTCATTATTTTAGAAAATTATAAAAAATGCCGAGACACTTCAACTTTTGAATTATTGAGTTGTGCGTTATGTAAACATAAATTTAAATGTACTGGGTGATTCACGCAAGTATGCCATAGTGCATAGTCGATGTATGCCATGGTAATGTTGAAGTTAAAAAGGAAGCAGCTCATACTAAGACAATATAAATTTTGACAAAGCGATCTGTTTTGGTTGTGAAGTGAATTGTTTCGCATACCTTACCAGAAAAGAAAAGTCGGAAAGTATTCTTTAGCAAACCCAAGGACGGATAGTTCATAACGACACGATTTCTGACCATCTTTAACTTGATTACTTTGACGTTTCACGTAAATTTCGTAATTAAACTTCAGTGTATGTCGAAGTGTTCTTTTCTGTTCTCCTTTTTTTTAATTTATTCGACACATGCAGGAGACGGTTTGGAGTTCATATGATAACCTTTTTGGTGTGCGTCATCAATTGTTAATGTCCTCCCAACACATTACGTTGAGAGAAATGGGAAAAAACGCAGTTCTGTGATTAATCCTAATCAAAATATCACAATAATGAACCGTTTGAATGTAGAACAAGCGTTAACCCTAATTTTGACTCAATAAAATTGATTAGTTGATGTTTAGATTACGCGCAAGCGCGACTTACCAATCAGGAGAAATTACATCATTTAAAATAGGATTCAGACGTACCTTTCGTAGCGGCAATGCGTCTTAATGTCCCACTGACATTTCTCGTCAGGTCTTCATTCTGTTGTTCACGGTCAATTATTATTGAGGGAAAGTAAATATTAATCTTATTGTTATATCTATTTAAATGACACAGAAATAGGACTAGATACACGGAAAAACATCAGAATTTTGAAAGTTTTCAACAGATTATGAATTTTTTTTCGTGTGAAATGGAAATTTTAAATTACCGCACCTGACGCAGCTCTGGCATATGGTTTGAAATGTTGTTGCATGTGCCGCCACTGCATTGGGCGTTTTTCAATTTTGAATAATCGAAACGTCTGGTCGTTGCAAATAATCTAAAAGTGTACAGCATAGTTGTAATAAAGAAAAGGTAGAACGTGTCGCGGGACACACGGTAGGAACTTTAGTTCCGTTTAAGCAAAAATTATGTAATACATCTGACGTTATAGATAAACAATTCGCATATTTCTCGGTGCTCGAGTAGTAAGCAAACCAGACTCTCACGCGGTAGACCCAGGTTCGATTCCCCGTGAAGAAGTTTTTTTGTATTGTTAATTTTATTTTTGAATAATAATTCTGCTTCATATTAATAACGACAACAGGTAGAAGTTTGAAATATTCAGCCAAATATTCATTATTATAGATAATGGTACGGTACCCTTCATGAGGGAGTCCGACTGACAACATCTACTTATAACAGCATCGTATATTGAAAAAAGGAAACCGTAGCCTTATACAAATTGGACATTCAAGAACTGTACGTTCACCACAAAAAAATTAGTGGAAACATAATAGTATATTACGTAACGTGTGTGGTAAGAAGCATTTTACGCACGAATGGAAAAATGCTTTACAAAACGAGTTACGTACTATACTTTACCTACGACCTACTTGTACTTGTATTTTATAAAAAGCATAAGAAATAACAGTTACATAACTAGAGGTGGCTGGTAAACTCCATCTCTATTACTCTATTACCAATGAAAGAAGCACATTGAAGAACTAACGTTTAATCATCATTAATATATTGTATATATGAAAAGTCCATTTTTTAATTATAATCATCACATACTTTTAGCCCTCTGGGCTTTTCATAGTTAAACGTGGCCATATCGAATGTTTTCAAATAGTAAATTTTGAATAAAATGGCGACGTCTATCGACAGTTGCTAAGATGTTGCTAGGGAAGCCGTGCGATTTACTTTACAGCTGTGCGTTTTTTTTACAGTGCGTAATAGACGTCATTACATTGATACCGACTGTGTGTTATTGTCCGATTACCGGGGGGTCGTAGGTAAAATTGTTAAATTTTCAATTTGAAGTTATATTACAGTTTATAGAAATTTTTATTTTCTAGATTTTTTCTTAAGTGGGTCGTAGAAAAAATATGCTGTTCGACTCGTGTGGATTGTTCATATCGCACTTGTACAATTGAGCACTCCGCCTACGGCGTCGTGCTCAAACTTCGTCCTCGTGCGATATGGCCATCATATCCACACTAGTTGCACAAACTACTTTTTCTATCAACATATGCCCTTTTACATTTAAAAACAACCTGCCAAATGTCAAATCAATTTATTCATCCATTTTTAAGTTATCGAATTGAAACATTCAAGTTTTTAAAATTTCAACACCCTGTATTTCGAAAAGTAAATGTGCTAGACCACTTAATCCTCATATCATTTTGTCCAATTTTACAAGAGGAATCTACATACAAACGTTGTAATTACCCTTAACGTTCGAGATGCTTATACCATTTTTTGCGCAATCGTATTGAAATAAATTCCGAATAAAATGATTTAAATTTCTTCGGAATAAACGAAATGTCAAAAATGACATTTCTACTTCTCGATCAGTTTAAAATATATTTTGCATTTTGGTGAAATTGTTTTTATGCTATTTATTACTTTTCGACGTCTGAACGGTAAGTAAATCACTTACCGACGTGTTAAACTTAGAAAGTAGTGTTAAGTAAACATGAATACCCTAGACAGTTAATTATAAACAGTTTTCTAATCATCTTGAGCAGTTACCAAGAATTTGAGCATATATACACTGACGGATCAAAAACGGACAAAGGTATAGTGTAACTATTGTTAATGTGATGACCCATATTTTTAATCCCTTTGAAGGAAAAAAGCCGCCCAATGACGTGCACAAATTTTTTTTATAAATTCGAATATTGGGAAATAGTGCTTTTCAAATGTATTTCAAATTAATATAGTGGATTAAAATTAACCTGCATAAAATATGTAATACAATTCAAGGTCATCACATTTACATTAGTTACACTATACTTCCGCAGCAGTAGTAACAAGAAGTGGAATCATGGCTTACAGATTACCAGAAGAGTTCACAATTCATTCGGCAGAATTATATGCAGTGGCTCAGGCACTAATATACTCTATAAAAAGTCCTACCCAAAAAATTCTTATAATAACAGATTCCTCCAATGTAATAGATAATATAAAGCAATGGTACCCAACCAACCCTCTAGTGTTACAGATCAAAGAGCATCTACAAAAGCTTCACACTCTAAGTAAAACAATAGAATTCATTTGGGTACCCTCTCATATGGGTATACCTGGAAATGAACGAGCTGACGAAATCGCCAGAGAATATTCTGCAAACGTCTCCAAGTCAACTACATTACACCCGGTGCCAACAACGGATGTGAAAGCGAAGCTCAAGGTGACAATCCGCGATTTTTGGCAATGCAAATGGACAGCTTCACAAACCAAATTAAGAGCAGTCAAAAAAACGACACTACCATGGACATGTCTACCATCTTCGAGGAAATTACAAACCATACTTACTCGGTTAAGAATAGGTCACACAAGATGCACCCATGAGTACCTACTAAACGGAAACAATCCCCCAAGTTGTGAAGTGTGCAACGTACAGTTCAGTGTCCAGCATTTTCTAGTGGAGTGTCCTAAATACAACAATGAAAGACAAACATTAACCTCTCAGTGCAACTTGTTGAATATTCTAGGTGAAAAGTGCATAATTGAAAATGTTATCAAGTTTCTAAGAGTCACAAATATGTATTCTCAAATTTAATTTAAGACACAAATATGTATTCCCAACTTCAACTTAAAAATCCATGTTAATAATCAATACCGTACCACTGCTAATAACCCTTAGTGGTTGATGCAGTTGAAATAAAAAAAAAAAAAAAAAACTTAGAAACCAGTAAACACAAGTTACCGTCCTGACAACCGATGCTGTAAATGAACAAAAAAAATCAATCGTGCAAAAAAATATGGAAATAATTGTAAAAATTTATCCGAACAAATTCAAGTAGATCACCAGCACTGCGAATACCAGCTTTGCATAGAATTTTAATATAGCATCGGTGGTTCAGTGGTAGAATGGGAGGGAAAAGGTGACCATTTCTTTCAACAGTGGACCAATAATTTAAACATGTTTTTCCAGCAAAATAATGCACTTTTAGATTTAAAAACAACCTGCCAATTATAAAATCAATTAATGTATCCATTTTAATGCTATCAAATAAAAACACTTAATTTTTTAACACCTCGTACTCCGAAAAGTGAGGAGGCTGGACCCCTCAATCCTTATATCATTTCGTCCAATTTCAAGAGAGGTATCTGAATATGCAAATATTGTGAGTGTCATTTTAATTATATAATATTACATTGTAAATTTGAGAATATTTTTTTTTTCAGGTAAGTTGATCTTCGAACCAAAAATTCTTATACTTGGGTGAGTATAAAGAACATATTTGTGCATATTTTCAGTAAATTATGATGTTCAAGGAAAGCGAGTTCTTCAACTTATAATTATATTTATTGAGAAACAGTTTAGAATTAAATTCAAGCGCATTTGAATTAGATTTGATGTGGAGTGCCCGCAAAAATTTGAGTTGCCCCAAGTAGGTCAAATGGTTGTCAGAATATGAGAAACTTTAAGGCTCCACTACCTTTTAGAACAATAAAAGGTAGAACGTGTCGAGGGACACACGATAGGAACTTTAGTTCCTTTTAAGCAAAAATTATTTAATACATCTGACGTTATAGATAAACGACTTGTATATTCTTTGGTGGTCGAGTAGTAAGCATACCAGACTCTCACGTGGTGGATCCGGGTTCGATTCCCCGTGAGGAAGTTTTTTTTTATTGTTAATTTTATTTCTGCTTGATATTAATGGGGACTACCGAGTTGTACCACGACTACCTGAGTTAATCCATTTCCGCCTTTATTGGGGATTATACTGACCATGGAGGTGGATCATTACGAAATTACACATAAGCCGTATTTATTGAAGGAATACCCAGTACCACCAATAATAAATTGTATTCAGGCGCATATTTGTTTTTATTCACTTACATATGGATGTTTTGATCTTAAACATTAGTGAGAAAGGCCTCATCTTTATTTTTGTATGTAGAAATTGTTATATGTGGATGTTTTGATATTAAACCTAATTTACATAAAATTGTTAAGGTGATTAGTCATTAGACTTTATTTTTAAATCGTTAATCCTCCCAGGAAATTCGGTGGTACAACTCGACGGTAGGATTATACCCACCTGATATCTTGTGGTACAACTCGGCGATCCCGATATTAATAACGACAACAGGTAGACGTTTGAAATATTTAGCAGAATATTCAATATTATAGATAATGGTACGGTACCCTTCATGAGGTAGTCCGAATGGCAACATCTACTTATAACAGCATCGTATATTTAAAAAGGGAAACCGTAGCATTATACAAATTGGACGTTCAAGAACTGTACGTTTACCACAAAAAAATTAGTGGAAACATAAAATTGAATTGTTGAATTTTCAATTTGAAGTTATATTACAGTTTATAGAAATTTTTATTTTCTAGATGTTTTCTTGAGTGGGTCGTAGAAAAAATATGCTGTATTTCGAAAAGTAAATGTGCTAGACCCCTTAATTCTCATGTCATTTTGACAACCGATGCTGTAAATAAACAGAAAAGATCAATCGCGCAAAAAAATTATGAAAATAATAGTAAAAATTTATCCGAACAAATTCAAGTAGATCACCAGCACTGCTAATACCAGCTTTGCATAGAATTTTGATATAGCGTCGGTGGTTCAGTGTTAGAATGCTCGCCTATACACGCGGGCGGCCCGGGTTCGATTCCCGGCGGAAGCATATGAATCGCTGCTTCGTAAAGCCGGCCAGTCATGATCCAACACCGCAGTACGATTTTGTTGAATGCAATTACAGTACAATTTCGTCGAGAATCGAATGAGAACACACACGTTCAATTTCGCAGTACGAGTTCACTTTCAACGTGAAAATGTCGGAAGAAAATATACTCGCTCAAAAAGATATCAAAATTTTTTACTAATTTTAATTCCCTTTTGTATGATGTTCTAAAATTATTAATTTTCTTTTTTACAAAATCCTCATTTGCATCATTTTTTTCTTCTTGAAACTTCGCAATCAAAGTATCCATAGCTCTTTTTCTAGCATTTTTGTCATGATAAGCTGGCGATTTAATTTTCCACAGACACTCTTGCTCTTTGTATAATTCGAAAAAATCTCCTAAAAACGTCTCACTATAGGCCATTTTTTAGAATTTACTGGCAAATGTATTGTTTTTCAGCATTCAAGTTGTACGATCAAATCGCAACTCTCAATTCCCGGTCAAATTAAGCATTCAACCACTCCTGTCGTACTGCAGCAGACTGACTCACCGAATACTAATCTACGAATTAGTATTCGGTGGACTGACTTGTCTGTCTGCGATCAAATCAAACCGACTTGGTCTTGCGGCGGGAATACACGATCAAATTACGTCCAATTCTGTCGCATTCGACAAAATCATACTGCGGTGTTGGATGGTGAGTGGCGGGCTTAAACGAGAGTGAGACTCAGGAGAGAGCACACGCACGCAAGCAAGGCACATAACGAAGCAACGTAAATCAACGTAACGTAACGTAACGCAACGGTCAGATATTTTGCGTCGCGACCCCCGGTCGCTCAAACATAACCTGACATAAAGAACTAGAGTTCCAAAATTACGTCTTCAACACTTAGTTTTTTCAAATGGAAACTCGATCCAAACGATATTACCGCCTTTGTTAGTGGTAACTGCTTTGGATTAAATATTTTTCAACTTCGTCATCCAACGTTTCCCGACTCGGCGTATCTGCTTTGTTTCGTGGAATATCTTCTCCTCTTTCTAATTGCAACACTTCTCATTTCCTCTTCCTATATAAATTAAGTAAAATGAGCGATAATGAAGAGAACAAGAATACGGATATTGTTATTGGCTTTTCAGACTTTTACTGTTGGCGCTTTGTCTAGAAACTTCTACTTAAGTTCTCGCGGTGTTCATGATTTGATTGTATAGGGGTGTTTTTGGAAGTTTTCGAATGGAGATGAGAAGCGGTGCGATAGCTTGAATTACTTATGTCAATATGCTTTCACTTTTTTATATGGCAGCGCTTTTATGGAGTATGCTTTATTTCAATGATTTAGTATAATATCTATCATTATATTGTAGATACGTACAACTTTCAAAGGCTGCCTAGCTTCAAGAAAAAAAAGGTGGAACGTGTCGCGGGACACACGGTAGGAACTTTAGTTTTTTACAAGCAAACATTTATTGAATCAATAAATAAATACACATATTACCTAATATAAGAATTTATTTTACTCTGGATGAAACTTCATTTAACAAAAATATACAGTAGTATTAATTATAAATAAAAATCTTATCATTAAGTTGTTTGGCACAATAGTTATTTATGATACACGTGCATGAAGTTATACTTTTGCGCACGAGTTGCGAAAATGCCAAAATATTATATGATATAATCCGTACAAATTAACAACAAATACTTAAAACAAAATAAAATGGGTATTTAAGGGGACCTCAGATTTTTATAAAATTATGTAATACATCTGACGTTATAGATAAACAATTTGCATATTCCTCGGTGGTCGAGTAGTAAGCGGAACAGACTCTCACGCGTTAGACCTGGGTTCGATTCCCCGTGAAGAAGTTTTTTTTAATTGTTCATTTTATATTTAAATAATTATTCTGCTTGATATTAATAACGACAACAGGTAGACGTTTGAAATATTTAGCAGAATATTCATTATTATCGATAATGGTACGGTACCCTTCATGAGGAAGTCCGACTGGCAACATCTACTTATAACAGCATCGTATATTTAAAAAGGGAAACCGTAGCATAATACAAATTGGACATTCAAGAACTGTACGTTTACCACAAAAAAATTAGTAGAAACATAAAATTGAATTGTTAAATTTTTAATTTGAAGTTATATTACAGTCTATAGAAATTTTTATTTTCTAGATTTTTTCTTAAGTGAGTCGTAGAAAAAATATGCTTCTCGACTCGTGTGGATTGTCCATATCGCACTTGAACGATTGAGCACTCCGCCTACGGCGTCGTACTCAAACTTCGTCCTCGTGCTCAAACTACTATTTCTATCAAAATATGCCCTTTTACATTTAAAAACAACCTGCCAAATGTCAAATCAATTCATCCATCCATTTTATAGTTATCGAATTGGAACATTCAAGTTTTCGAAATTCCAGCACCCTGTATTTCGAGAAGTAAATGTGCTAGACCCCTTAATCCTTCTATCACTATGTCCAATTTTACGAGAGGAATCTACATGCAAACGTTGTAATTACCCTTAACGTTCGAGATGCTTATACCATTTTTTGCGCGATCGTATTGAAATAAATTCGGAATAAAATAATTTGAATTTCTTCGAAATGAACGAAATGTCAAAAGTGACAGTTATACTTCTCGATCAGTTTAAAATATATTTTGCATTTTGGTGAAATTGTTTTTATGCTATTTATTACTTTTCGACGTCTGAACGGTAAGTAAATCACTTACCGACGTGTTAAACTTAGAAACCAGTAAACACAACCTACCGTCCTGACAACCGGTGCTGTAAATAAACAAAAAAGATCAATCGCGCCAAAAATTATGAAAATAATAGTGAAAATTTATCCGAACAAATTCAAGTAAATCACCAGCACTGCGAATACCAGCTTTGCATAGAATTTTAATATAGCATCGGTGGTTCAGTGGTAGAATGTTCGCCTTCCACGCTGCTTCGTAAACGAGAGAGAGACTCATGAGAGAGAACACTTACGAAAGCAAGGCACATAACGAAGCAACGTAACACAACGTAACGTAACGTAACGGTTAGATCTTTTGGCAAAACGTACCACATATTAACCATTGCTCTAAAATCTGCCGTGCTGATTGGTCCGCGACTAAATGCGGTACGTTTTGTCTAGATAGGGTCGAAAGCAGGTACGGATTGCCCTCACAGCACCTAACCCAATATTGAAATAAATATGTAAATATCAGAAATAAAAAACTTTAAAAAAACCAAAAAAAACCAAGGACCAACCCGGTTGATCAAAGTGTAACTATGTATAAAAATATCAGTAAATAAGAAATAAAAAACTTAAAAAAAACAAGAAAACCAAGGACCAACCCGGTTGATCAAAGTATAACTAAGTATAAAAATATCAGAAAATAAGAAATAATAAACTTACAAAAAACAAAAAAACCAAGCACCAACCCGGCTTCGAACCTACGACCTCTGAGTTACAAGTCCAATACTCTACCAACTGCGCTAATCAGCTCACACAATAACATGCATGATATGCGTGAGTAGATTCTAATACGAGGGCAATCCGTACCTGCTTTCGACCCTATCTATACAAAACGTACCGCGTTTAGTCGCGGACCAATCAGCACGGCAGATTTTAGAGCAATGGTTAATATGTGGTACGTTTTGCCTAAATACGTCGCGGCCCCTGGTCGCTCATACATAACCTGACGTAAAGAACTAAAGTTCCAAAAAAGGATGTGAGGAAACCTCACTTATAAGTATGCCAAAGGTATGTAACCCATTAAATATCTCCACAACAAAAATGAGGAAACAAAACATTGCATGCAAGTAGAATGTCGCATAATGTATTCGATGTCATATTCTTTGTTATGAATGTACTTTAATCAGGAATACTTTCCACTTTTATCATGTGAATGCAGCACCCTCTACATTTTTGGTGTTAATCACTAAGCCCCACTGTTGATGTGGGAAATTAAAGTGTCACCCGCTAGATTTCGCTTATTGATATAAATTTGATCTTTCACTTTCCATTATCATCATTATCTCCATACAGATGAAGCATTTCAACATCTAGGGAGTTGAACTAGTGACCATTAACCCTTAGGTAAGGGTTTTGATAATTGATTAATTGATAATTTTTTGCAGTCTCAAACTTTGAAATATTATTGATTGTCTAGTTATTGTGCTAACTTTTTTGTAGTGTCAGATGGGGACCAGAATTTGAAAAAGTTAATTATTCCTGATACATTGGAGGTATAAAAAATTTTGCGGTATAATTTCCCAAAAAATAAAGAAACGGAATGATTAACTTCCACTTGAGATTTTTAGAGATGAATAATTCACATTTGGAAAAATAATTTCTTGAAAATATTCTCATGGGCTGTCATTTGTTAATATTCCTCTTTTCCAGTCATGCATAGAAAGCGGTATAAGTCTTGGGAGATTCGACATTTTTTAAAAACGCATCTTTCAGTCCACGACATCGAAAAAACGGAAAACGGCAATATATCTGTATCCTGCCATTTTCATTCTCATAGTGGAAATGCATAAATCTAGTGCCATTTCCTTGGGGTTACGACTGTGATAGGGGTTGAACAGATTCTCCAGAGATATTCATGCTTCATATAACACAAGAAAGTGCGTTCAGAAAAACCATAAAGAAATATGAAAACTGCTTAAAAATTGAAACGTTATAACAATATCAAGATACAAAAAAGCGGGTCGGAAAATGGAAAAATATATAATGGAGACAGTTTTTTTTAAGTTAGAAGACTTTAAATAAGGATATATGGAAGATGTGACATGATGATTTGTAGAATGAAGGACTTTAATAAAAAGTACAATATAGTAATAAATAATGACTGCATGTTTACTCCCAATGAAGAGTAATATTGAACGCTAATAAGAGCTTATTTTGTTTGCAAGTTGGTTTCATGCGGAATATGTATACCTAGTGCTATCAAAGAAAAGTGGCTCATGTGATAGTTAACCGTAGTGGATACCTATTGTCGATGTCTATCGGCTTCAAAAGCTATTGTAAGGGGCACCGTACAGCACCATAGAGAAACACCTTTTGATGTGATAATCACAGTGAAGCAGTGTCAAGCGTGGTTAGTACCAGGGAAGGGGAACTCAAGTAAAATTGAAAAAAAACAAGGGCACTGACAATACCAACGCCACTGGATAAATCAATATCAGTCAATGGACGAAGTGAGGGAAGAATACACGCACGCGCTTGCCAATAAGAAGTCAGCTTTCGATAAAAATCACCAATTATGTAATTCGGAGGGTATGGTAATTATGGTTTTCATACAACGCTGCCAGAGCTTAAAGAATCCCATAACAAATTTGGAAAAGTGCTCATCTTTAAATATTCATAAATTGAAAAAATAATGCTAATAGAAAAAATCTAAGGAAACAAGCACATCAAAGAATTGACGTTTAATCATATTGTTAATAATAAAAAGTCCCTTTTCCTAATTATTATCACTACATACTTGGCACTTTAGCTTTTCCATAGTTAAACGTGGCAATATAGAATGTTTTCGACTGCATTTGTTTCACGCCTTCAGATAAACTTGCCAAAGTATAGTTGGTTTTTATTGTTTATAGTGGGACATTTTAAGAGACAATGTCAAGAATATGTATTGTGAAAGACTATTATGTGAGGTGCACCCGGTAAGATTTATTCTTTTGAGAAAACATGTATTCAATAAAAAGTGACAGAATATTGGAGTCGTGATTATTCTTCTTCTTCCCAGCCATTGAGAACAACGTTAAGTTTGGCTGGAAAGAAGTTTAGTCGAAGTATACCTACCCAGTTCATTGCACTGTTGTTGAACTTGTATCCATAAATACCATTTTGCAGTGAAAGTAAAATTACAGTCATTCTGAATATGCCGTCCATAATAGTGGGGAGTAGTAGTTCGAGTTGTAAAAAGGCACTGACTTTGTATGCCCCATGTACTTGACCGAATTTAATTTTGGTTAACGTTAAGCAAAGTACCTCTGTTTTGGCACAAAATATTCATAATATTTTTTTGCAAGAAAAAATTCACTAGCATTTATAAGGTACAACTTGATGCATAACTAAACTATACCATCGAATTATATGATCTACTCTGTTATCTGATGTATATACCAGACGCAAATTTCTTCAAATGTCTCTCCTGATGTCCTGCATTATTCAGATTATTCGTTGTCACAAAACTATCAGATTATATTGGGAGTTTTTGAATTGTTAAAGATTGTTTCAATCGTGCTCTGATGAAAATTCCAATTTCTATTGAAAACATTAGTCCAACAAGACATATAAGTACTTATTTATAATATAAGTAATATGGATACTGCCAATAGTGACGATTTTAATAATACTCCGCCAGAGATATTAGGAGAAGGTGCAAAAGTAACTTTAGATTTGCTGCCGGAAATTTCAAGAAAAATTATGGACTGGTATACAAAAAATTTATAATTAGATATGTTACAGTTAAGAAAGAGGATACTTTAGTTCCACTTTTTTTTATTGCCCATAAAGATCAATATTAAAATACTTTACCTGTATTTTTTAAATTTGTGCAGTGGTAGAAAAAATATGGTGTGCAACATGTGGAAAAGTAGGAAATTAGGAAGAAAATCAAATCTAAGGGTCAGCTAACTTTTAATCTGTAAAAAAAAAAGAACTAAAAGTTTCTGTACCTATAATAAATAAAACTAACAGAGTAAAAAAAATGTTTATGATTACGGTCCAAGTTTACATAAAAAAGGGTTAGTAGCAATAAAAAATCCTTATCAAAAGAACAATTTTTTGAAGATGAAGATGACGTTGATGATGAAGATGATGATGCTGATGATGAAGCTGTCGATGTATAGGATGAATTCTCATATACTGATAAATCTAGGGAAAATTGTTCCGGAAACTTTGTACATCAAGAACTGCACAAGGGAAAACTGGTTATTTCATCCCAAGGAATCGTACATCAGGAAATATCAGACTATTTGTTGACCCAGGAACTTGTTTGTCATGAACTGTTATCCCCATGAACTTGTATACGAACTCCAAAAACTCCAAAAACTGTGCTCCAAGAAACTGTGCAGTAATCCAGATTCTTATGATAAAACGGCATCTTTTGTTCATTCAAACTGGTGTTATAGTATATTAAGTATCAAGAACGGTAAGGGTTGTTTACCGGTCGACAGCAATGTTTGGAGACCGGTATTACCCTTAACCTTCGAAATGCTTATACAATTTTTTGCGCGATCGTATTGAAATATTCGAATTTCGAATAGAATAATTTAAATTTCTTCGAAATGAACGAAATGTCAAAAGTGACATTTATACTTCTCGATCAGTTTAAAATATAATTTGCATTTTGGTGAAATTGTTTTCATGCTATTTATTACTTTTTTTATTGTTCTGTTCGATTCTGTTCATTAAAAAATATCAATCTTTTTATTTTTTTGTTTCTTTTGTGTAATGAATGAAGTAATATATTATTTAGGACCACTTAAATGTATGTAGGGCTAAGACGTAGTTTACTTACCGACGTCTGAACGGTAAGTAAATCACTTACCGATGTGTTAGACTTAGAAACCAGTAAACACAACCTACCGACCTGACAACCGATGCTGTAAACAAACAAAAAAGATCGATCGCGCAAAAAAATTATTAAATGGATTACTACACAGTTCCAAACTTGCTAGTTTCTCGACAGACGATGAGAGAAGACCTGCCGGAACCTTTTTCATTCTTATTTAAAGACAATTCAAAATTTCAAATTTCGCGGTAAAATACTTTAAGAATCTTGATTTTTGGATCATTAGTTTATTCCACCACAAATCACAAAAGTGGAAAAATTCATTAATTTTTCAAAAGCAATATTTTTAGGAAATATATATGTACTATTCCACCAAAAACCAAAATTCTGAGGAAATTCAATGATAAATATAAAAGCTGAAAGGCTGAATGCAAAGTTCACGTTTCAATACAGAGAATAAAGATGTGATCGATCTAGCCCCAAAATGCTTGTATAAAATTCCAAAAAATTCGACAAAAAAGTTACATTACTGTCAAAATTTTCTGAGAATTCACGATTTTTTATTATAGCTAATAATTATGGCAGCGCTGAAGGAAGATTAAAAATCACAAAAAATCAATGCTTTTCTTATGGGAAAAAGTAAGGCTTCCTAGCGGTGAGTAAATATGGAGGGACATTTTTTTTTAATTATTACGAACCAATTTGGGGGGTTTTGGGATTTTGCCATTCTTAAGGACAGGTCTAATAGATATGTATAACAGTTTTATATAACAGTAATACAAAATTGGTAATAAATTATTGTAAACAGAAATTGATAAGCTTAAATATGTATTTACCTTGGTTATTGAGTATATTCGGTCTGGTGCTCGACATTTCTTTTAAAAACTGACGCAAAAGATTTTCAAACTGTCATAAAACACTGTCAACCTGTCAAACATTTAACAGAAAATATTGGGTCTGCCCACTTGGGTATTTGAAAATCTAGATTTCCATTGGTCAATTTTTCAGTTTTACAATGAAAACCACTGCTATAATGAGTATCAGTATGAAACTGAAAATTGGCGTTCAATTAACAATTTATAAAATAGGAGTAGAAAATTGGTATATTATGCAACTATCATGTAATGATGTTATTAATACATAAACATTACATGGGATACGAAACGAGCCAAAGGCAAGTTTCGTATGGTTAATGCGAGTGTACTAATAGCCATTTCATGAGAGTTGCATACACTATTTTTCTTACGAAGAAATTTGATTTAAAAAAATATGAAAAAATGAACCACCCGGAACTCGAACCCGGCATTAACAGATCGAAAACTAATAGCATAAAGTGTATATAGGTATGTTTCTGTTATACAAAATTGATTTATTTGTAGTTTTTCCGCAAGAGTACAATTTCTTAATACATAATGGACTGTGTTCTGAGAAATTTTGATTATTTCGTGATTTTGAATAGCGGTATAAACTTGTCAAGAATCTTTTAGTGGAGAGCTACGTCCAGTTAACCGATATAAATAACGGCATTTCTATGAAGACTGACAAGCCATAGAAAATTTCAAATGTATCGGAAGCAATTCCATTGTATACTCTTATCGCAAAGTCAGCAATGGAAGGATCTTTTAATGGTATTTTCATCCGTGTGCCTGTCATTTTTCATTTTCAGTTTTTTTCTAACAAAAAGGAAAATAGTGCTTGCAGTCTATCATGTCACTTCGCAGAGGGTAGCTGAATAGGGATTTATAATCCAACTAGAAAGGAAATGTCTTTTTGTATTTAGTTGATGAAAGCATCTGGGCGACGTATAATAATCAGCTCTTAAAAAAAAGATTCTATTTTTCTATGGTGACGACCTAATTTGTATGTCAAATTAGACTTTCGATATAACTTCCAAAATACATTATTTGAAGAAAAGAGTAAGGGTTGGTCGAAAGAAGAACTGATATTTTTGTTTTCATCGAGTGTTTTATGTTGTCGTTGTGCCTACGTCTTTTATACCTGGCAGCCCATTCTCCTGTAACGTACACACCATTGAATAGACGTCCAGTGACTGAATTCTTCGTGAAAGAAGGTGTAGGATAGGCCAGAGCAAACAATTAGGCTACGCAATAAAGCATTCTAGCATAGTAAATTTTGACAAAAATCCACCTACCCCACAAAAATATTGCAATATACACTGACTCCCTTTCCTTCATTCAGTCAATCAGGTCAATCTTCACTGACCACCCAATTGTCAATAACATACACGACATCTATCAAACTCTCGTTGCTCAAAATATAACAGTCTCTCTCATCTGGCTTCCATCTCACATCGGCATTGATGGTAACGAAACGGCGGACCACCACGCGATAGAACCTACCACTAATAACGACCCAACACACATTGTCCACCTCGCAACCGACCTAAAGATCCACTTCAAAAACGTTACACAAGATTATTGGCGACACCTGTGGCGCAATAGCACGACAGCACTTCATGATATCCATCCCTCCACTTCTCCTCTCTCTCTTAACTTCTCAACCCGGAGTGAGGCTAATGATCAGAAGAATCCGAATCAGTCATACCAAACACGGATATCTGATGTCTTCAGGAAATTGTCCCGTTTGCCATAGCTGTAATGATTTATCTCCTCCCACCCCCATAGAGAGTACACACTTACCTCCCTCAAAACAGGGAGGAAACTTATACTTTTTCCTCCCCTCATTTCAAGTAAGTTGTAAACGATGAAACTTGTGAATTCATTGTATTCATATTGTTTCCATAATTTCTAGAACATCCTGTATATCCTGTTTTTTGGTAAAAATCAAACATTAATGTTACTTCAACGTAGTTCTTCAATACAAATTTCAACTTCAGGAATCTTAGATATACGTTTTTTGAGTTCAGAATAAGAAAAGCATAGTATGCTGTGACTCACTGACAGTAAACACGGCGATTGACTTTTGAGGCGCAAAGTCGCTACATTCATTAAACTTAGTTGAATTTTTGAGAAATGGAGAGCGATTCAAGTGATTTTGAATTTCCAAATACACCACCTAATATTAAGGAACAAGCTAACATAGCGTCATTAACCTTACTACCACAAAAATCTAAAGACAGGTATGAAAACCATTATGCACAATATAAGCAATGGGCTGAAGACAACAAGATACATAAATATTCAGAGAATGTTTTACTGGCATATTTTTCACTACAAGGAAAATCATTAAAAGCTTCAACACTTTGGTCTAAATATTCAATGCTACGCACAATGATACAAATGAATAACAATGTCGATATTAAATATCCAAAGTTGATTGCATTTCTAAAACGTCAAAATGTCGGATACAAACCAAATAAAGCTAAAAGTTTTACAGGAGAAGAAATAAATACACTCTTAATGGAAGCCCCCGATGATGTTTTTTATTAATGAAGGTAAGAAACGAAATCCCATGCAAATAATTTAATTTTTGATATAAAATATTCATAGATAGTCCTTGTTATTGGAATTTCTGGAACATGTCGATGTGATGAGCTTATTAAAATGACTATGGATGATATTGAAGAGAAAGACAATCTTTTAGTCATAAATATCCACACTTCAAAAACGTATAAACAACGAACTTTCGTTATCAATACTGCAACAGGTAACGGCCTAAATTTTGTTCAAATCGGTAAAAAGTATATCTGTCTACGTCCTAAAACTGAGCATAAACGATTGTTGGTATGCTTTAAAGCAGGCAAATGTATAAATCAAGTGGTTGGCAAAAATAGTATATCCAAAATACCACAAAAAATTGCAGAATATCTCAATCTTCCTAATGCCAAACATTACACAGGGCACAGTTTCAGAAGAACTTCAGCAACTCTGTTAGTAAACGCTGATGGCGATATTTTAGCTCTAAAACAGCATGGCGGTTGGAAATCAACCAATATCGCAGAAGGTTATGTAGAACAATCTTACACAAAAAAAGAAAAATTTCTGATCAAATTATGGGAAATAATGTAGAACCTGAACTTGATCAAAATCAGCCAATCACTTCTAGAAGTTACCACCATTACAATGTGCTAAGCGAATATATTTCAAATACTAAAGCTCCTGTTCAAACCCTATCTGCTTCCAATGGTGTTCATATAAGTGCTGCTCAAAACTGCACATTCAGTATTAACATAAATAATTTTAAAATATAGTTTATACAATCTTATGTACTTAATTGTAAAACATATAATGATAAATTTGTTTAATAAATTCTTGTGTTCTTAATTATATTCGTTACCTATTTGTGTCGTAAATAAATTTTCAAAAAAAGGTGGGTAGGAGGGAAAATCATATGTATCACATGGGAGTAAAGTGCCTTCTTCTCCCTTGGATCCTGCGGGAGGAAAAGTGGCACTTTCCTCCCTAGTAATACAAATAGCTATTGACATCGAAATTTTGTTTGGTTCTATAGTAGGCTAAGAATTTTTCAATATACATGTGTATACTCATAGAAAAGTGTATAACTGATAATTTCTGCATAATTCAAAAAACTCTGTCAAGGTCGTATTCAAGGGTCGCTCTGCAAATGTCTAGCATTGAGATAGGACGCAAAATGTTGTTGGAGAGTGGAAAAATCTTGACGTCTTATATGAACACCAACTGAATACACCGTATAAGTATAACCATTGGAGAAAAAGAGAAAATACAAAATACTAGGTTGTAATGATATTATTTTTTTTTTGGAAAACGAATTTTGTTGTTCATTTTGCTTTCCACATTTCAATCAATTTTCTTTTGCCAAAAAACGGTTTTCCGCCAATATCTCCCAAAATACGCAAGATAGACAATTTTTGTTTAGATACAAAATTAAGGTCGTTAAATTATCTACAAAAATGGTCTCCATAATTTTTTTCGCAACACGAATATTTTTTGCGAAAATGGCCTTTGAAAAAACCAAAATTTTTACACCGAATATTTCTGGTGGTTTCTTACTAAATTTCTGCTCGAGGGCCTCGGAAATACGTGGATTTTCACCTGTTAGACTTTGGAGACCAATTGTAGATGGCGCCAGCGGAATACCTGCACTTGCTAAATTGTGGTGTATTCACATGAAAATCCGGGCACTAATCGTTTTTTCGGCGGGCGGCAATTATTGGCGTATTTCACACGATTTTTGTGTGTCATAGCAGCAGTTCGTGTCTCTTCAATCTATTAGTAAATATTGAGTGTAATTTCACAAGGATATGAGTCGCAAATTTACTAGAAAATTGCGAAATCTTATTGATTCATGTGGCAGTCTTGAGTGACGGCGTTTTGGCTACTAGTAAGTCAATACCTATAGAAGCTGATAAAAATAATTTTTTGATAAATAGTTTTATTTATTTTTTTTTTCATTTTTTGCAAATTTCTCGCAAACTTCAGAAGGAACAGTATAAGGTGCAGGATTTCAGAAAAAAACAAGGAATTTTTAAACAAATACCATTTATTTTTATAAAAATTAGGTTGAAAATACAAAATACATAGAAAAATTCAGAGTATGGTAAAGGCACCAGTGAATGCCAGGAACCAGTGAATGCCAGTTTTTGCAAAAATCCGCGACAAGGCGAGAGCTATAATTTTTCAACCCGAGTAACATGCTTGTTTATGCTGAAAAACGAAGTTCTAGAACTTCAAATATGAAATTAAAACGCGTTATTTCATGACGAGAATTGCTGATTTTGAGTGGCATTCATTGGTGTTACCCTATGTTACCCTATGTTAAACCAATTCATGTCTTCAGATTCATCCTCTTCATCATCAGCGTGATTCTCGTAGCCTATTACCTCTACTTCTTCCTCTGCCCCTCTTGTCCCTATCCCTTGTTCTTCCAGCTCTATTTCTATCTCATCATCTTCCAACCCTTCTGTTTCTCTTTCCACCCATGTTTCTTCAATCTCCCCTTCAAGCCCTTGTGGTTCTCCTTCCACCTCTAATTCTTCCGGGAATATACCTTCAATTTTCTCATAATTTAAACACTGTGTCAACTGACATGAACCACAGATAGAGGAGCATTTCAAACCTGCTTTTAAACATGAACAATTAATTCTTCTCACAGCCTGTTTTGCACTGACGAAAAATCATCTTCAAGAGAACGTCGCTCAAATATGGGGAACAAGTTATATGGATGGAAAGGTCAGAATATGAGCTTTAATTCAGTGTGGGTATTAATTCTCAAAAAATTAACAGCGGAGAACAAAAAGCATTAAAAAAAAGGCCGGTTTTCACCCGTGTTACCAATTTTCCCAGTTCCTGGAAAATGAGTGCATTGTATTCCGAATAAAAATATTGGTTCAGAGAGTAAACATAGTAAGCTTTCAAATGATGTGCATCTAATAACAAAATAATTGAACATTACTTCTTTATTTTCGCTTGTTTACAAGATTTGTGAGAACTCCAGAAAGAACTGAAAAATGCAAATAAATAAATAAACTTTTTATTGAAACGCCACAAAGATACTGGAAAAAATTTCTAGGAACATGCAGGACCTCCCCAGACCCCATTTGAAAAAACAAGGGATAATAAACCATTTAAAATAAATAAAATGTCAATGATTCAATGGAAGAGGCCAAAATATTGGGGAAAAATAACATTGGCCATTTTTTGAAATGTCCTCGACGGGCGAGAACGGGGTTTAAGCTACACATATTGATGCCTACGGATATTCCTATTACAATGAACTTTAAATCATCAAAAAATAATAATTTTTCGGCGTTTCCCAACTCGTGCCCGTTATTACCTGGCCCCGAAAATCACTGACCAACTCGTGCCCGTTCAAAAACCAGGTAGAAAATTAATACACCAACTCGTGCCCGGGTGCATCGGAACTGCGGTTTTTAATTCTTATTTATTATAATTAAATATTCACGACCTACATATACAGTTGTCATTCATTTGAAATAAAACTACTATAAAACGTATTAATTAAATATATTGCACATAAAAAACTTAGAACTACCTACATATTATTAATACACCATGATACTGTTTTAACGAAAGTAAATGTTGATATCTTTTCATTTTTAAAATTATCTATAGTCTTTTTTAGGAAATCATGTTTTTTCCTTGTTGCATTTCTCACGATTTTAGTATTATCTACACTGCGACATTTAATGTAGGTCTCTTCCTGAATTCTTAGCAATACCTCAACGAAAACAAATAATGAGGGATGTGCATTATAAAATGAACTATTTAAATGGCTGTGAAATGATTCACATGCATTCGTGGTTCTGTGTATACTAGCTGATGCTTCTGCCCATATATTAGGAGGAAAACGAGCCTCTTCCGATATATAGTTTTCCACTAAATAATTAGCAAACGCACACAATCTTTCGTCGTTGGGCTTTTCTTCCATAAGTTCAAAAACGAAGAAGTCGCTTACTAAATCTGGGTCCAAAAACATAATTCCAAAGCAGTAACGCAACCATTTTCCAATATCACTTTCTTTGTTTTTATACTCCGACGATAGTCCCAAATTTTGAATTTTTCGCCACCATGCTTGACTTAAATGGAATCGGCAGCCTATCAATCTAGCTTCACTCCAAATCAATCGCGTAGCATTATGAATGCTGATTTCAAAATCAATTACTATTTGTTCAGGCAGTAGATTCCAATTCTTATCCTTACACATATCAATTAATTTGTGAAATAATTTTTTGTAGGTGTCTTCTTTTTTATCTCGCAATAAACAAAAAACAAGTGGTATGTAATGTCCATTACGTAGGCCATGGATTGTAAACAATTGTAAAAAATACTTTGTACAATACGAAAACGTCCCATCCATGTAAAGTGTAGTGCACTCACAGAGAAATTTCAAATTAGTTTCAGTACAGAATACAATTAAATTTAATCCAACATCGTTTATAAGTACAAAGTTCTCATCTTGTAAAGTGCGTGTATTGATATTGTTTAAAACTTCAAACACCTCTTCGGCATTTGATGGAAGTTTTGGAAACTTTTTACGTTTTTCATGATAAATTGTTTTTTTTATACAATTTAAATCATTCATTTTAAGTTCATTTAAATTGGATTCAAAACATTTTCGAATAACTTTGCTAGGCTTTTCACAAATGTCATCAAAGGCCTTTCGTTTAGCAGATGCACTCACTATATGTCTTTGGATAATGTGTTCTTCTATTGCAGGATGATTATGAGTTAACACTTTTTTTGTTATTACACGACCACCAGAATCACCGATTGTCCGAAAATATGTGTTACACTTTCTATTCACACCCACTTAATTTCTCCAGATGTTAACTTTTTGCTGCTTTGATTAAATTTGTGTTGTTCTACAATTAATAATATTTTCCCACGTTGACTTGATACTTCGCGAATCGACATGTTTATAGAGCTGCTCTTAACCCTCCCAATTACGAAATAAAACTAACTCATTCATAAATATCAAACCCGAAACAAAATCCTTTCTAGTAAGTACTTCAGGAAAACCCAATTTAACAATAATACCTGTTCCTATAGATGGGATGGTAATTTGAACAGGTAAATTTTTCAATCGAGCACGAGTTAGGTATACAGATTATTGAGACCTTTACTCTTGTACCTTTTAAGGGATTAGTGGGCACGAGTTGAGATGCGTCCTAATTTTTGACCGATTTCTTAAGAATTTGTCCGCCGGTTTACAAGTTAATTTTATAGACGGTAGCCTTTCTAGAGGTAGTGCAGCCGCGTAAGCGAGGGGACGTTTGGATGCGATTATCTCGAAAACTATTCTCGGAAAAAATGATAAGTACCATTTTTGTAGATAATTTAACGACCTTCCTACCTAAACAAAAATTGTCCAAATTGCATATTTCGGGAGATAATGGCGGGAAACCGTTTTTTTGGGGGCGTTAGGGGCCATTTTGGGCCCTTAGCCAAGGGGCAATCTTGGAGAACTTTTTCTCCCTTTGAAGTACCTGTCAAGACCTACAAATCAAGCCAAAAAAAATCATTGGACAAATATATTGATAGGTTTGCCCCTTCAGTTACTGGACTATTACGGTCTCTCAGAACTGAATTGAATGCTTGTAAAAATATTGAATCAACAACAGCTACCCAAAGTTCTCACAAATCTCCAATACGAGAAGTGCTGAGGATTGAAATAGTATTCTGCAATAACATTTGTGCAGAGTGTTTATCGCGTTTTCCCAATTTTTAATTATTGGGGACAAAAAGTCCTGATAGATAGGAGGTTGTTGAAATTTAAAATTCAATGTTGTCTGAAAATAACATTAATTGGATCACATTATTCCTAATACCACAAATAATTATTAGGCCGTGACTTTATTAATTTATCTCGACCTTTCGAAAGTTTATCTCCAACACTTTTAAAAATAAATTTAGCCTATTTCGTTTTGAAATAATTACGACTAGTAGTAAACTCAGATTGGTACAATAATGATTCAGTTGAAAATTGCTACAATATTTTTCATTCTGTATTTTATATACAGTGTGAATTGTTTTTGTGAAAATAAAGACGCTTTGAAAGATGTAGTTGTGAGAGTGCACGAATCTAGAAAATCGAAGGGTTCAAATTATTACGGAAATCTGCAGCAATTCCAACAATTTGTGATGATACACGTAAATAAAGCGAACGTCACCGATTTGTGCGAGGGTATGATAAAAAATTTTCATTACCTAGAAGTGCTCAATTTAATAAACGTGAACATATCCAGGATTCAACCCAACGCATTCCAAAATGTGTCGAGTCTAACAGAATTATCCTTAGCCGTTAATAATATTTCCGAGCTGGTGGACGGAAGTTTCAATAATCTTGAGTCTTTGGTAAAACTATATCTTTCCGAAAATAGCATAACTTTAATACAACCTGGAGTTTTCCACAATTTAAAGAATTTAGAATATTTATATTTGGATAGAAATCATCTCACACAAATCAGTGAAGATTTGTTGAGTGGAAATTCTCTGTTGAAAGTATTGGATTTGAGGTATAACGTGTTTGAAACAGTGGACAAAACGACTTTTGCTCAACTTCAACTTTCCCATTCAAAACCAGTGACGATATATTTAGGACATAATAACATTAGAGAAGTCTATCCTACTGTATTTACCTTCAAAAACCCGGTGAATTTACATTTAGAAAACAACAATTTGGACACTATCACCGATCTTTTCTATGGTGTCAGCAGATTCAGTGTCTTGTTCTTGAATTCCAATAAATTCAACTGCTTATCAGATGATGTTATAGAAAACGTTAAGAAAACAGCCATAACTGTTTATTTGTTGAGTAATCCCATCTCTTGTGGTTGTCTAGAAATTCTTGATTCTAGGCTTTCACAAGGTGACGTCGAGCAAACAAACGGACATTTAATTTACAATAGCAGCATTATTTGTTATCATATAGTACTCTAAATATGGTTAAGAATAAAATTTTAAATGTTTCAATATTTCTTATCCTGATAATCATGTCCAGAACATTAAATTAGAAGTATTGGAAGATATTTTCCAATTTTCATTCTAGAAACATGTTATATATCGTGCTATATCCTGGCATATCCGTGTAAAGCTGCACCGAGAAAAAGATTTATTTGTGACAATCAAAATCTTATTATGTCAAATAAATATGATTTTCCATATGGTCTAACTAATATTTGATTTGTCGTTGAGAAAGGATTTGTTTCAAGTTCGGGAAGAAATATTGTTGATGAATAAAAACATATTCATTGTCATCAATAAAATGAGTTATCTATCGAAAATTACATTTATTCTTGTAAATATGTATCATATTTGTCTCGAACAACATTTATTGAGGAATAATGTCAAAATAGTTATATTAATCTTTGAAAGCATTTAAATTAAATAAAGTAGTTTTCCAATAACAAAACTTATTTTTGCAAGCTAACTATATTGTTTTATTATAAAAAAATTACTTTATGGCAGAATGACATTTCTTTATCATGAAAAAATGTATTGTATCAGTAATAGATATTTACGTAATTTGTTATGAAAAGAGCGATATTGTTCAACAAGCGTAATATTTGCCAAAACGAGCGCTAGCGAGTTCTGCAAATTACGCGTGTTGAACAATGTCGCTCTCTTCATAATGTGTTTACGTACAACGTTTTATCTAATTCCGCGCTTTCATAATATTCAATAAAATCTTCAATTACAATGATAATATTAAAGTGGAATCAAAAAATGGTGTTAGAAGTATTGTTACTATGATGTATTCACCCAGAAAATTGACTTACTATTAATTTTTACTGAAATTCAACATATTTATCATAACCGAACCATAATTTTCATAAACATTATATTGCCTTATAGTGAAAAAATATATTTCCTTAAGAAACCGAATTATTTATGGTATTGTTTTTTGTTTATGGAAATTACCTACATGCACTATTCAATACACTGAGCTTTTGAAATGTTTCTAAATATTTAGAAATATATTAAAAGCTCACGGTGTATCAAGCAGTATGGGTAACTTCCACACGGTTCTCTAAATAATTAGGTTACTTAGGAAAATATATTTTTCACAAATATTTGTCTAAGCCGTTTCCAGACTATGTCGAACAACAAAGTTGACTTCCGTTTTGTATGTGTGGACTAGTCGGTCCAATTGGTCGTTGGTTAGTCTGGACACGGATTAAAATTACAGTATTTTTACGACAAACATGTTTAAATCTAATAAAAATTAATGGTCTCTATTTATGCATGAAACTGTTTAGTAGGAAAGCAGGATAGGAATAAAAAACTTGCTGCTGAATATTTTGATCTATTAAAAAGAAAACTATACATTTTTAAAATAGATACCATCCATTCATAAAATGGAAACCATATACATTGTTAAAATTAAACATACCTACATGATCTAAAACATAACCAACAATGGTTTCCACAAGATAGCCTTGTCTATCCGTAAGTATGCTCATGAATGCTTCCCCATAGTAGTTTTTTAGAGTTCTTGGAGTAGATCTGACAGGTTTAATTGAGAAATGTGTATGTTTGAGGTACATTTCGCTTGCTTGTTACTTCTACCTACTTGAATATAATTGTCATTTATTTCCTTACCTTCAAAGATATCTCACAATTCTTGTAATCGCCATGAGTTTAACAATTCATGCATTCTATTATTAAACTTATTTTTGTTCAGAGCACTTTAATCACATACTTCACAAAAACAAAATAATTAGTAAAATTGCAAAAACTGATCTAATTTCACATATATGTACGCCAAACGTATACAGGTGGTGAACGTTACTAAATAATAGGGAAGGGTGGGGTGAGAATTATTTGTTCCAATTGCCACATAATTTGTAGGCCAATGTGATTTCTTGTTCTCGTAACAATAAATGTACAATTATACTGAAATACTTATTTTTTCGTTATAAAGTAGATCTTATTTGAGGCTAATAATCTATAGGCTCATTAAAAAATTTAAATTTCTGTCAAAACTTTCAAATTATTTACTATGAATGTTTATTTTGTTGTTTTAAAGTGATGGAATTTTATTGAATATCGAATAAATAATTTTTTATATCAAAATTTCCCAATATTTTCACGTTAATACGGCTTCTTAATAATAAATATGCAATGTTAGTTTTAAACAAAGGGGGGTCAAACAAATCAGTTTATTTGTCTATAAATAACTCTTCTTTTGATGTGATAAATGCAGGTTGAAATTACAAATAAAATTTCTCAAAATTATATTTTTTGTAATAAAAAAACTCCTTGCCAGGTCTTCAATCACAATGGAATGGAAATCAAAAAAAAATACATAAATTCTATGACGCATTCATGGAAAACATTTATCTTTCGCTGAATGTAGGTATAGCTTTCAAATTTCATGTAGAATTTTTTTATGTTACGGAAAAAAATTTGTTTGAACTTTTTAAATGGAAATAAAATCCAATTATGAGAATAACCTTGCAATATGAATTAAAACTGAATTGAAGTGTTTAATCATAATTTATACAGCGTACAGTGCGAACGCTTCTAATTAAAAACGTGAATAAAATACGAAGAAGACCTGTATTATCAAATCTTGAACGCTCGGATATATGGAATTTTGAATTCAAATATAACAGCATGCCTGCCAACATAAAACAAATGACAATTAACTGTCATATTTCTCGTAAGAACAACAGAAATCAGTAGGTTTGTTCGTAGAAGGAATTTCCAATCGATTGGAAATTTGTCAAACTCTGACATTTCGTTTGTGATTCGGTGTTAATCGATTGGCAATTTTTGTTGTACGAACGGGTGGGAAATTTTGACAATTTGACAGTGATATTTTTGATAGAAATGAACTTATAGTTCATCATCACTTGAAGAAGTGCTGGAAAAAAAAGGTAGAACGTGTCGTGGGACACACGGTAGGAACTTTAGATCCTTTTAAGCAAAAATTATGTAATACATATGACGTTATAGATAAACAATTTGCATATCTCTCGGTGGTCGAGTAGTAAGCAAACCAGACTCTCACGCGGTAGACCCGGGTTCAATTCCCCTTGAAGAAGCTTTTTTTATTGTTAATTTTATTTTTAAATAATTATTCTGCTTGATATTAATAACGACAACAGGTAGACCTTTGAAATATTTAGCAGAATATTCATTATTATAGATAATGGTACGGTACCCTTCATAAAGGAGTCCGACTGGCAGCATCTACTTATAACAGCATCGTATATTTAAAAAGGGAAACCGTATCATTATACAAATTGGACATTCAAGAACTGTACGTTTACCACAAAAAAATTAGTGGAAACATAAAATTGAATTGTTAAATATTTAATTTGAAGTTATACCTAAATGGCTAAGCAAAAATTATATTTTTCCCCTCTTAGGATTTTCGAAGCTGCTTCCTTGTGAATAAACTTGATACTTTTTCAATACACTTTAAATACAAAAGTTTTTCTATCTTCTAATTCCCAAGTTTTTGGAATCCTTTTTCCACCTTCCTGACTATGTACTAAATCACAGTAAAGTTAAGTGTACATCTTCATTTGTTGAAGTTTTCAGGCAAATCCTAATAATTCAACTTTTTTCTCTATCACATCATATTATGGAGACTTTTAACAAACACTTCACAGCCTCAAATCTTCCATTCCCTGAATACAAAAAGCAAAGTAAAATATTCTGTATAAACATTCTAATTATATATTTCATTGTATGTTTTTTCATTTCTGAAAGCAGCTGAAAAGATAACAAGGTAATTGCATGAAACTAATACCATTGTTAGAAGTATATCTCAAAGACCGTTCGAAGGCTAAAAGAACTCTAAGATGAAAAGAATTTTTAAGCGCGGGAGATCAAAGTCTTGTAATAAATTTAGTAATTCTTCGCAGAGACGTTGGGTAAACAATCAGTGATTACATTAGAGCAGTTCAGGATATTTCGTTAAATAAGTACTGCGGATAAAACATTGGAGAAATTTTGGATCTAAATTTGTAAAAAGCACAACATGATCATATCAGGTAGCTTCATTACCAAAAATTCTAGTTAAAAGCAACGAAACATCCACAATATTACAAAATATTTCTTATGAATGTATCTAAGTTAATTACCAAAAACCTGTTTTCCCCAGAAACTTTATTGTGTCGATAGTACTTTAATAGAAGAAGTACATATTTCTATAACACCGAGAGAAGAGTTATTTATAGACAAATACGCCGTCTCTATTTCCGAATCGCGTATGCTCTTCCGGCCCTCCGTGGATTCTTGCTTTCTCTTCAGCTGGGAGGTTTATGGGGGGAGGGACGCCAGCGACTACATACGTCGCTGCAACTGACACCGTCCGGTACCTACTGATTACCCTTGATAGTATTTTTCTTTGCACACTAGCCATCCTCTATCTCCCGTTTGTATTTAACCGCGGCGTGCCACACTGGTACTCCGTACAGCTGAATGGAATGTACCACTCCAGCCAATACCTACTTTTTCCCGCTCTTTGGACCCCCCAACATTCGGCGGGAGCCTGCTCAAAGTTGCCACTCCCTCCTCTACTCTTTTGCGTACCTCATCCTGTCATCGAAAGATACACCCAAATATCTAACCTCCCTGGACAGCTGCAATACTCTATTATTTATCTTTATTTTCACATTCTCTTTTTCTCGGGGACCTTTCTACACGATCACCTTCGTTCGAAAGCAACAGTGATGACTCCATTGGGGTGTCTCAGACGTAGGACTCCATCGTATACCACGTTCCATAATGTTGCTCTCGTTAGTGAGCCTTGCTGAACTCCAGCGCTAATCATATTTTTTCCTTTTTTTCTAAGAGCTTGATCACGGTCTGAAGAAGACACTATTGTCTCAACTTTTACACTTCCGAATAACACTTAAAAAGTCTACAAAAACCAAGAATGAAATATCCTTATATTGACAAAAAACAAGCCAACGAGTGAGTTTTGAGGTTAAGTCAAAATATTTTCACATTATTGGAACTTTAGTTCTTTGCGCCAGGTTATATTTGAGCGACCAGGGGTCGCGACGCAAAAGATCTGACCGTTACGCGTTACGTTACGCTACGTTATGTTACATTGCTTCGTTATGTGCCTTGCTTTTGCGTGCTTGTGCCTCCTTAGTCTCTCTCTCGTTTAAGAAGCAGCGATTCATAATAATAAATATGCTCCTACCCGGATTCGAACCCGGGGCGCCCGTGTGCAATGCGAGCATTCTAACCACTGAACCACCGATGCTATATTGAAATTCTATGCAAAGCTGGTATTCGCAGTGCTAGTGATCTACTTGAATTTGTTCGGATAAATTTTTACTATTATTTCCATAATTTTTTTTGCGCGATTAAGGGGTCTAGCTACTTTTCGAAATACAGGGTGTTGAAATTTTGAAAACTTGAATGTTTAAATTCGATAACTTTAAAATGTATGGATAAATTGATTTGACATTTGGCAGGTAGTTTTTAAATGTAAAAGGGCATATTTTGAAAGAAATTGTAGTTTGTGCAACTAGTGTGGATATGATGGCCATATCGCACGAGAACGAAGATGGAGCACGACGCCGTAGGCGGAGTGCTCAATCGTTCAAGTGCGATATGGACAATCCACACGAGTCGAGCAGCATATTTTTTTTACGAGCCACTTAGGAAAAAATCTAGAAAATAAAAATTTCTATAAACTGTAATATAACTTCAAATTAAAAATTTAACAATTCAATTTTATGTTTCCACTAATTTTGTGGTAAACGAATGTCCAATTTGTATGATGCTACGGTTTCCTTTTTTAAATATACGATGCTGTTATAAGTAGATGTTGCCAGTCGGACTCCCTCATGGAGGGTACCGTACCATTATCTATAATAATGAATATTATTATGTAAACCCGACACCTAACGGTAAAAGGGTGTATGATTATATATATATATATATATATATGAATATTCTGCTAAATATTTCAAACGTCTACCTGTTGTCGTTATTAATATCAAGCAGAATGATTATTTAAAAATAAAATTAACAATAAAAAAAAATTCCTCGCGGGGAATCGAACCCGGGTCTACCGCGTGAGAGTCTGGTGTGCTTACTACTCAACCACCAAAGAATATGCAAATTGTTTATCTGTAACGTCAGATGTATTACATAACTTTTTCTTAAAAGGAACTAAAGTTCCTACCGTGTGTCCCGCGACACGTTCTACCTTTTTTTGGCTTTTTCTCTGTCATGACCAATAGAATGAAATTCCCCTAGGGAGTCATAATTTCTCCAACTTTTCGATTGAAATTTTTTAAGAATACAGCATTTTAAAATTTGATGGAACCACGCCCACTTTTGATCATTTCTCCTCTGAATTTCTATTCCCACAAATTCAAGAATAGCGGAACAGGCAGGAATTTTTATTTATAAGTAGATACTTTTTTTGTAGCTTAGGCCATTGTATTTTATGAATTGCAAAAAATGTTTGGTTAGTGGAATTTAAAGAGAACTCAACATTCTTCAAGTATGTGAATAAATGTACTTTGCTTCGCATGCATGTACTGAATATTTTAAGTGGGAAGCTGATACCCTCTTCAGGTCTAAAACAGTACCTACTACACAAACAATTTGCCGAAATATCATCAACCTCTGAATTTTTTTGTGTATTATTCTTCTGCTGAAGTAATTGAGGAATAAATTCAAATTAAACAAACAGCGATAATTATTGATAAAAAGACATGTGCTCATTCGGGTGAATGTCATTCATTTCATACATACAGGAGCATCAGAGAATGATTCTGTAAAACGAATTAAAAAAATATTTCCACTCGAAGCAGAATTTCAGGGGTGCGGACGAGAAATTCCTATTGAAAATTTATAAAGCACTAATTCGTTCCAAATTAGATTATGGCTGCATCGTTTACATGTCAGCATCTAAGACAGACTTAGGATCCCTGAATGCTATTCATAACACGGCCCTGCGACTTTGCTTAGGCGCTTTCCGCAGCAGCCCATCTGAAAGTCTCTACTGCGAAGCTGATGAACCCCCACTATGGATTAGACGACAATATCTGCTTCTATCCTACGCAGCCTCAGTCTCTTCAAACCCTCTCAATCCTGTCTATTCTCTGTTCACATCAACTTCCAACCCTCTAAATAACCCTTCACCAATAGTTAAACCTATCGCTTCTACTCTAGCTTCATTAACAAATAACATAAACCTCTCACTCACAAACCCCTCTCCGTTTTCTCCAACCCATTCCTGGATCATGCACCCTCCTCAGGTCAATACTTATTTATCCAAATTTAATAAACATGAAACACCTGAAAATCTCATGAAATCATCCATAACAATCATTACGACTTAGTATTATACTCCGACGCTTCCAAAAATGATACAGGAGTTGGCTGCTCAGTTACCACAGCAAAAAATCTCATCAGCACTTCCCTAATCCCTTCTTTGTGCAGTGTGCATACTGGAGAATTATACAGTATTCTACAAGCTTTCAAGCACATCAACCATCCCAATAAAAAAGTTGCCATCTGTACAACTCTCTAGCGTCTATCCTATCTATCCAAGAATTATTTACTGAACATCCCATTGTCCAAGAAATCCATCATTCCTATCACCATATCTATTTCCTAAACACCACAGTCACCATTATATGGATACCCTCACACATCGGTATACCTGGAAATGAACTGGCCAATCAGCATGCCAAATCAGCTTCAACTACTGCCACAATTACTGCTCATATCCAAATTTGCAAGGATATTAAGGCAGAAGCAAAAAGAATCGCTAGACATACGTGGCAAACTCACTGGAGCTCCACCAAGACTTCACTAGTATCCATCCAGCCTATTCTCAACTCACCTCTGTTTACTGAGCCTACTGAACTCTCTGGACAAGAATTATCAATCCTTCGGAGACTTCGAATAGGCCACACCAAACTCACGCACAGCTACTTAATGACCTCAAGCAACAGACCTTCCTGTCAAAGCTGCCAGTGCCCACTTACCATTAAACACATCCTGGTTGATTGTCGCCAATTTAGCACAAGAAGACGACAACATAATCTCAAATCCCAGCTGCAAGACATCCTAGGGGACCCAAACCAAATCGAGCCAACACTGAATTTCTTGAAAAATATATCACTATATCATAAACTTTAAATTATTTTTTTGTAACTATCTGTATTAATTACCGTTTTTTGTAATCGTCCTGTGCAAGTGGCCATAGTTGCCGAGCACATAAATTGAATAAAAAAAAAATTATTAAAAGTAATTTGAACGTGAATGCACATCGAAAACTTGGTACATTTTTGTAATCCTGGACCAGTTTAACAACTATCCACAACCAGGTACGCATATCAGGAAGAAGCATTCAATTCATTCAGTTAATCCTATTTTAAAGGGAATCCTTTTGAAAGCAAACGGATCACGAATGTAACGACTGATTCCATAATCTTCCTTTTCCCTTTTACCATTTAAAAAAAAGTCATTATTCGACTTTTTCATTTCCACCTCATACGGGATTGGAACTGTCGATGTCGTTAGGATGAGAGATAAGAGAAACAAAAATCCTTTTTCAGTGGATTGTCTCTGCGTTAACTCTATCATTGAAATTTCAACAAATTATTTCTTCATTTGGTCGCTAAAGTAATTGAAAATTTGACCACCATATCCGTGCCATCATGATGTGACGAACATTTTAGATAATATGTTATATTCAATATATGAGGGCACAGTCAACTTTTGAAATGAAAAAAATTGAAACTTCACTTACAGCTTTGTTTTATTTCCACTCAACATCGACCTATGCTTGTTGGAAAATCCTTCGCAACAAATCAATTCCATCGAGATGAGCTTCAAATTTCTCGTGTATCCAATAACATTCGCAACGATCAGTCTGAAAACATTGAAATCATTTTTGTTAACCTTTTCCAGAGTGCAAAACTTTTTTTTCGCCCCATAAAATTTTTCGTTCGCTCGTTTCGTTCTTGGCTCATTGAACAATAAAGAACGGGCAAAGTAACCTACAAACAAAACATTCGTAGCATTTGTTATTTCCGTTTGATCTTCCTAACCAAACAACCATATTCTCGGACTTACTATCGGTATTCATAAATTTGAAAAAAATTATTTCTCAATCCGACATGGTTGGGTCTTCCGGTCATGAAAATATATTGCCGACAGGAATAGACAAAAAGGTAGAACGTGTCGCGGGACACACGGTAGGAACTTTAGTTCCTTTTAAAAAAAAATTATGTAATACATTTGACGTTATAGATACACGATTTTCATATTCTTTGGTGGATGAGTAGTAAGCATACCAGAATCTCACGCGGTAGACAGGGGTTCGATTCCCCGCGAGGAAAATTTTTTTTACTGTTAATTTTATTTTTAAATAATTATTCTGCTTGATATTAATAACGACAACAGGTAGACGTTTGAAATATTTAGCAGAATATTCATTATTATAGATAATGGTACAATACCCTTCATGAGGGAGTCCGACTGGCCACATCTACTTATAACAGCATCGTATATTTGAAAAGGGAAACCGTAGCATTGTACAAATTGTACATTTGAGAACTGTACGTTTATCACAAAAAATTAGTGAAGACATAACATTGAATTGGTACGATTATGAATAAAATTGTTGAACATTTTTAATTTCAAGTCATATTTATTTTACAGTATATTCAAATGTTTATTTTCTAGATTTTTTTTTGAATGGATCGTAGAAAAAATATAATGTTCGACTCGTGTGGATTGTCCATATGCACACTAGTTGCGCAAACTACTATTCTGCACAGTTTACAAAATGGAAATGTAGGCCATCAGTTAACTAAACGGATATGATTTCATATACATCCTAGAACGTATATGAAATCCACCAATCAGCATTCGAGTTTAGTATCCGTCATTCATCTTTTTTCAATTTAAAAGAAACGTCAAAATAACTTGTCAAAAAAAGTTTCTCATAGAAGCGCACTGGATCAAGAATATTCATTTACAAAGATAAACTTGAGAGAAATAATCCGTACAAATTACCAACAAATACTTAAAACAGAATAAAATGGGTATTTAAGGGGACCTCAGATTTTATAAAATTATGTAATAGGTACATCTGACGTTATATAGATAAACAATTTTCATATTTCTCAGTGGTCGAGTAGTAAGCAATCCGGGTTCGATTCCCGTGAAAAAGTTTTTTTTTAATTGTTACTTTTATTTTTAAAAATAATTATTCTGCTTGATAATAATAACAACAACAGGTAGACGTTTGAAATATTTAGCAGAATATTCATTATTATAGATAGTGGTACGGTACCCTTCATGAGGGAGTCCGACTGGCAACATCTACTTATAACAGCATCGTACATTTAAAAAATAAAACCGTAGCATTATACAAATTGGGCATTCAAGAACTGTACGTTTACCACAAAATTAGTGGAAACATAAAATTGAATTGTAAAATGTTTAATTTGAAGTTATATTACAAATTATAGAAATTTTTATTTTCTAGATTTTTTATTAAGTGGGTCGTAGAAAAATATGCTGCTCGACTCATGTGGATTGTCCATATCGCACTTGAACGTTTGAGCACTCCGCCTACGGCGTCGTGCTCAAACTTCGTCCTCGTGCGATATGGCCATCATATCCACACTAGTTGCACAAACGACAATTTCTTTCAAAATGTGCCCTTTTACATTTAAAAACAACCTGCCAAATGTCAAATCAATTTATCCATCCATTTTCAAGTTATCGAATTAAAACATTCAAGTTTTCAAAATTCCAACACCCTGTATTTCGAAAAGTAAATGTGCTAGACCCCTTAATCGCGCAAAAAAAATTATGGAAATAATAGTGAAAATTTATCCGAACAAATTCAAGTAGATCACCAGCACTGCGAATACCAGCTTTGCATAGAATTTCAATATAGCATCGGTGGTTCAGTGGTTAGAATGCTCGCATTGCACGCGGGCGGCCCGGGTTCGAATCCGGGCAGGAGCATATTATTATTATTATGAATCGCTGCTTCGTAAAGGAGAGAGAGACTAAGGAGGTACAAGCACGCAAGCAAGGCACATAACGAAGCAATGTAACTTAACGTAGCGTAACGTAACGCGTAACGGTCAGATCTTTTGCGTCGCGACCCCTGGTCGCTCAAACATAACCTGGCGTAAAGAACTAAAGTTCCAATAATTGATTCCGAGAATATTTTTAAATATCGGGGATTGCAGCCAGTAGTTATGGAAGTACACTTTTCAAAGTTTAAGTTAACCCTTAACCGGTCATGTGGCGTCAAATTATTAACAATCAGTAAAAAAAGATGGTTGCAGAACTTATTTTCCGATTTTTCAAATTATTGAGCATGTTTTTAAATGGGGACTGTATTATTCCATTATTTCACAAGAAAGTATAACTCAAGACGAAAAAATGACGACATGAATGAAGTCTGTACGACAATTTTCCAAAGGAGAATTTTAAACCTATACCTAAACCTAGGTAACCAAATTATTTTTATTTATTTATTCTTAATACAATATCCAACAGGACACGCCCAATTCCAGGATAAGGTGACAAACACAAATATGTTCTACATAACAAAATCTATGATAGAGAAAATAATTGTTTGAACAAACCATATTAACATGCATTCATACACTGAAAAAAGAAAAAAAAACTTTTAGAACAAGAAAAAAAAGTGTGTGTTCAGCATGCCTATTTCAGCTTTGAAATGGATATACAAAATTACAAACTAACAATGTTATAACCCCACTATGAGAATTAGATTTAAGTAGTTAAAAAAGCACGTTTAATTGTGGACAATTGACAGTTTAAAATATCTATTTTTGTTTCGATATTTGAATAATTATAAATCATCTTATATAAAGGAGACGACTTATATACGTTTGTCCTGTAATTTTTTTTTTAATTTGGTTTTTACTGTCGCATCAACCATGTTGGTTATTAGCGACAAAGATATATTTTATAAAGTTTTCAAGATATTGATTTCATTTAGGTAGTCTATTAGTTTATGTATGTCACTGTTGACCTAATGCTGATTTTAATGTGTTCGGTATATTATATTTAATTCGCGCTAGATCATAATTGGGACATTCTATAACAATGTGCTTGACTGTCATTTGCTTGGAACATGCAGCACACTCTGGTGCTCCATTCTTGTTTAATAAATGTTGATGAGTCAGTTTAGTGTGTCCTATCTTGAGTCTTGTTAGGAGAACTTGTTTGGAGCGCTGGTTTGGTATTGTCTTCCAGGGTTTCACATCGGGCTTCACTTCACGTAACTTTGTTTTTGATTCGTACCACTGATTTTGCCACGCATCGATCACTTTTTCTTTCGCGATAAGCTTTAAGTAACTGATGGTCATCGCGTTAACTATAGTCGCACTATCACTTTCGGCTGCTTCTTTTGCCCGTTGATCTGCCTCTTCATTACCCTGAATTCCGGTGTGGGATGGGATCCACATGAATTTGATATGTATTTGGGATTCCTGGAGTTCGCAGAGCTCTTCCTTAATCCCGATGACAATAGGGTGTTTACTATAAATTGTTTGAATAGATTCTAGTGAGCTAAGAGAGTCTGTGATTATAAGGACTTTGGGGGCATTAATATTTTTAGCTAATTTAACGGCTTGTAACAGTGCATATAATTCTCCAGTGAAAACAGTACTATAGGGTGGTAATTTGAAGGATAGGTTACAATGTGTTGTAACAACTGCGGCTCCGACGCCAGTAGGAGTTTTGGAAGCATCCGTATATATTTTATAATATTCATTATATTCGTTTATTTTTTTATTAATAGTATTTGTAATCAATAACCTGGGGGACTCGTACTTGTTTAAAAAAGTGAGACTAGTGTCGATTTGTGGTTTCGGAATTTGCCAAGGAGGACTGGCATGTTTGTGCGTAAAGATAGGTGAATGTTCGATTTGAAGTTCTGCTGTGTATTCTCGTACTCGATCATAGAAAGTTGGATTTGGTTTCTGTTGTTGCTGAGCTGTTTGATTAAAGGCATCTGTATGAATTTTTTGGTACATTGGATGTTCAGGATTATCTAATACAGAAGTGGCATATGATAATGTCAACATTTTTCTTCTTGTAGATAAAGATGGTTCCCCTAATTCTGAATATAGACTTTCCACTGGAGAAGTTCGATATGCACCTGATATTATGCGCAAGGCATTGTTATGGACAGTGTCTAGTCTTTTCAAAATTTGGCTCTTTGTTGAAGAATATACTATAGATCCGTAATCGATTTTGGCACGTATGAGGTTTTTATATATGACGTGCAAGGTCTTCTGATCTGATCCCCAATTTCGATTAGAAAGCATTCTTAGTAGATTAATTCCCTTTTGACAGGATAATATCAAGTTTTTTATATGATCATTCCAGCTTAGTTTCTGGTCAAATATCATGCCTAAGAATGTCGTGGTAGTTACATATTCTAATTTTTTTTATATAATGTCAATTCGGGTGTACTATCGCAATGTTTCTTTGAAAATATTAGGCATTTAGTTTTTGATGTGGAAAAGAGGAAACCTGAATGTTTGGACCATTGTTCGGGTGTAATGAGTTGTCTTTGTAGTATCTTCTGCATGGTATTGATGTTATTACTTTTCATGTATACTACTAAATCATCTGCGTATAACCTTATTTTTATTGGACTAGATACATTTTCGGTGATGTTATTGATAGCAATTAGAAATAATGTAGGACTGATAACGGAACCCTGGGGTGTGCCATTCGCTTGGCATTGTTCGCTTGACATGTTACCATTTGCTCTTACTCTAAAAACTCTGTGGCTCAGGAAGTTTTTGATAAATGCTAGCATATTCCCATCTATATTCCATTGTTTCAAAGTTTTCAATATGTTGATTCTACATGCAGTATCAAATGCTTTATTAATATCAAAGAATATGGCTAAGCATTTTTGTTTATTTGCAAAGGCTTCGTGTACGTCACTTTCTAGATCTATAATATTATCCACTGCAGTTCTCCTTTTCCTAAATCCACTTTGTTCTGGACTGATTAGTTTGCGACTTTCAAGTTCCCACATAAGGCGGTTGTTAATGATTTTTTCTAGGAGTTTGCAGACCGTGCTAGTTGATGCGATTGGTCTGTATGACGCCGTGCTTGTTTTTTCTTTGCCTGTCTTTAGAATTGGTACGATCGTTGCTTCAGTCCACTGGGTCGGAAAAGTCTGTAGAAGCCAAATGGTGTTGTAAATTTTTAACAGTACTTTTTTACCGCTCTCGGATAGGTGTTGCAGAAAAGAAATGGGAATGTTATCGGGGCCAGGACTCGAGTTCTTAAAGTCTTCTATTGCTTCTTCTAGCTCTGATTGCGTGAGTGGTTGATTGTAGTGGGATATATTATTATCATTATTGACATGTATTTCTTCAATGGATACTTTGCTTCTTAAAGATTCTTCCGGTAACTTAGTGTTGTCCGAGTTTTCCTTAAATGCTTTCGCCAATACTTCTGCTATATCTTTTGACTTTGTCAATAAGTTTTTATTTTGTTCTATTCCATTAATTTTGTTATATGATTTATTGCCAGATATGCTATTCACTTTTTTCCATACTGATCACATATTTGTCGAGCTGTTTATACTTTGTACATATTTTGACCATGAATCTTTTTACTTTTTTTAAATATATATCTAGTTTTAGCCCTTAGAGCTTTAAATCTTATTAGGTTTTCTGCCGTATTATGTTTTTTAAATACATTAAAAGCATGTTTACTTTCTTTTAGCGCTTCCTGACATTCAGTATTCCACCAGGGTACTGCTGTTCGGTGTGATACATTATTAGTCCGACCTATTGTTTTTTCTGCCGCGGATATCAATAGGTTGTTAAAATTGGCTATTGTGTCGCTAATATCTTCGCATATCGCAAATTTTGATAGGGATGCATCAGTTACAATAGAATATTGTTCCCAGTCTGCTTCATGTTTCCATTTTTGTATAGGTGTTGAGTCGTCAGCGCTTCTACGTTTATCTGAGACGAGGATTGGAAAGTGATCGCTGTCGTATGAAAAAGGTAATACTTCCCATGAGAGATGTAGGTATAGTGAGGGATTACACAACGTTAAGTCTATAGCCGAAAAAGTACCATTATATGCGTTAAATCTTGTTTTGCTTCCATCATTAAGGATATTTAGGCCTAAGTCAGTCATGACCTCCTCTATCGTGTTACCACGGATATCTTTTTTGTCGCATCCCCACATGAAGTGGTGTCCGTTGAAATCGCCCAAGATAATTTTAGGATTTGGTATCTGAGAAATTAGATCGGTTAGTTCCATTTTGGTAAGGTTTTCATCAGATGGAATGTACAGATTACATATATTTATCTTCATAGGAAGATAGACGGTCACAGCCGTTGCTTCAAGATTGGTGTTTAAATTAATCTGGCTGGAATATAGGTTTTTATTTACGTATGTCGCAACTCCTCCCCAACTTCTTAAGCCAATTCTATTCTTGTAATAAATATCGAAGTTTTTGAGCTGGTATATATTTTGATCATTAAAGTGCGTTTCCTGTAAACAAATAACGTTAGAATTATACTTTGTTATGATAGTTTTCAACATTTCTAGATGGAGATAATAACCGTTCAGATTCCATTGCAAAATACTCATGGATCTGGTTTATTTAGTACGAGTTATATTAATTTCGTTGCTGTCGGACGAGTCACTGATTGGCTCGTGTTCTATGGGTCCTTCAGCAATATACCTTTCAAGTCTTTTCCTAATTTTAGTTAAACGTGTTTTAATTGATTTGCCTTGAATTATCGGGTAAATTGTTTTAATAGTGTCCACTAGGTCTTCAAATTCTGTCGTGTAATCTCTTATTACGCTTATTGGATCTGGGTTTCCTTTTATATTAACTGAACCATTAACTGATCATAAGTGAGAGCATATTTTTGTGGATTCTTCTCCATTAACTGTTTTACAGGTTGCATTTGCTCGGGTGTATTTTCTTCACTTTTATATTTTTTCAGTGTGTCAGGTAATTTGAATGTTGGAGAGTCTGATTCTGCTATAGGGCTGGGAGTTTCCGACAAAGGTCGTTTATTACAATTTTCGTTGCGCTTCTCGGATCCATGTTCAATTATTGATCTGGTGGAAGTGTTGGATGAAACTGAGGTTGTCGCATTAGTTTTATTTGTATGGTCTATTGTACTTGATTGAGATGGAACTTCTTGTGAGTTTGGGTGTTGTTCTGGGACATTTTGTGAGTTACTAGGTTCGGGTACATTTTGTAAGAAAGTGTTTTGTTCAGACTGGTCAAGTTGGTTTAGATTAACTACATTTGGACACTTTGATGCAATATGTCCAGTCTATTTGCATTTATAACAAATCTGGTTATCGAATGTGAGGAAGATCCGATAAGAAGTGTTGTCATCTTGGACGAGAATACTGTCTGGAATATTCCGATTTTCAAGTAGAGCTATATATACTTGGCGTCGGAAACTAAGTATATGGTTGTATTCTGGTTTTGTTGTTCCAACTTTGAGAGAAATGATTGGGGATATGATGTTTATGCCTAGATTTCGCAATTCTGATAATAGTACTTCATTGAAAATTGAGGGACAGACGTTTGACAAAACTAGTCGTTCAGTCGGTGTCAGTAATCTACGTGTTCTTATGGAGATATTTTTAATAGAGAATTCTCCCCCATGCTCACTGAAAAATGTGTCTATTGCTTGTTTTGATGCCAGATATATGCATATTCTGTTATTTAACATCCGAGATGCGTATAGGATATTTTTAGGGCCTACGATATCTCCTATTTGGTACAAGTATTCCTCTAGTTTAGGGCCATCTAGTGAGGTGAATATAATAGCTTGATCTTTGGAGGGTAGTGTTTAGATTTAGATAATGCAGTGGAATAAGACATTGTGCTGGATTGGGATTGATTCATTTTTCTGGTTTAGTAGGTGTTCTGGTTGCGGTCCTGTATTTTAACGACAATAGGAAACAAGTTCCTTTATCACTTGCTTCGATTGATAAAATTGGTATTTGTAACGTTGTTTTATAGGTTAAATATTAAATACTGGTGGGATTCTACTTACAATTATTAGTGCAAAGCACCAAGATCTGTAATCGATGTTAGGCACTTTTTTATAATTGTAACTTACTAAGTTTTCGCAAAATATAAGATAATTCGGAGCCGATTGCACATAGGTGTTTAAGCCATGGCTCTCAGGTCCGGACTCCTTGTCCTGTAATTGTTCTGATAAAATAACTGGTTTTGACGAGAGTTGACCCTAGGAACACGAAGATATAATAAATTATTAATATAAATGCAGTCAACCTTATAATTAATAATTTTAAACAAAAATATTATAGAATGCATTACTCGTCTTTTAATTAGGATCTGTGCGTGAAAGCGGTCATAAAAGTATTCCTGATCAATACCTCTTGCTGGATAAACACCATCTATCATGAAGCAAGCTGATTTGAAAAATCGTCTTTGAATACGTTCCAGTAACGTTATGTGATTATTATATATAGGACTCCAAATTACATTTCCATATTCAAGTTTGGATCTTACAAATGTCGAAAATAACAAGAACATAGTAGAAAAACCTTTAAACAGTTTCATGTTTCTAATTACAAAACCAAGCATTTTGTATGAGGCTGCAGAGAGTTTTTCAAAATGTGCGACAAAAGTCAGTTTGGAGTCAAAGTAAACACCAAGATCCCTTATTAAATTGGGACAAGCTAACACGGTATTATGCAGTTGATAATCAAATCTTATTGAGGTGTCTGTTCTATGGAAAGACATGATGTTGCATTTACTGGCATTTAAGGGTAGGTTTATATTGTTTTGAAGTATAATACAAGGTGTCCATCTATAAATTGACACATTTTAACAACTTATAACTCGAGAACGGAAAAAGATATCGACATGCGGTTTTCACTGAACTTCCTAAACTCACTTCTAGTTTCTGTTGACATTGTTGCCGCATGTAATTTTTTTCTGGAAATTGACGAAAAAAAAATTAAGGTTTTTGAACCAAAATTGTGATCTTAGATTAAATAGGACATCCTGTAATTCTTAAAACCTTAGAAAAGACCCTTTCTTCTTCTATCCAAAAATGTATACATTGTTGGCATTCACCCACATTTTATTTACTTTTTCATGAAACCACTTCCAAATCTAAAGGACCACATTCTAACAACTTAAAACTATAGGAGACGAGGTATGTAAAACCTGTTTTCAATACCTTGTCTCATTCTATAGTTTTAAGTTGTTAGAATGTGGTCGAAATGGTCTTTTCAAAGGTTTTAAGAATTACAGGGTGTCCTATTTAATCTAAGATCACAATTTTGATTCAAAAACCTTAATTTTTTTTTCGTCAATTTCCAGAAAAAAATTACATGCGGCAACAACGTCAACAGAAACTAGAAGTAAATTTAGGAAGTTTAGTGAAAACCGCATGTCGATATCTTTTTCCGTTCTCCAGTTATAAGTTGTTAAAATGTGTCAATTTATAGATGGACACCTTGTACAATCTTGTAAACTGTGAGAAATAAATTTGAAATCGTCCGCAAATATTAGACCCGTTGCTTCAATTTAATCGATAATATCATTAATAAAAAGTATAAAGAGGAGTGGTCCCAAGACAGAGCCCTGAGGAACACTAGATGTTTGAATGAATACTACAGACTTATGACCAAGGCATTGAACAAACTGGGGGCGGTTGGAAAGGTACGACTTAATTAGATTTATTAATGAGAGGTGAAGACGAATAATGTCTAATTTGCGAATTAAAAGTTTGTGATTAATCCTATCAAAAGCTTTAGAAAAGTCAGTGTAGACGACGTCTATCTGTTTTCTTCTGTCTAAAGCCTCAGAAATCATTTGTGTCTTACAAAACAAGTTGGTTATTGTGGACCGTCCTACAACAAAACCGTGTTGATTTGGTATAATAATATTACGTAACTGAAAGGCTAGACGATTGTGGATAACTGTTTCAAATACTTTAGAAAAATTATTTAAAATAGTTATAGGACGGTAGTTGGAAATATCACTTTTATTCCCTTTTTTAAATATAGGACAGATATATGAAGATTTCCAGCAGTCTGGAAAATGACTGGTTTTCAAAATGATGTTAAAAATGACCGTTAATGGTTTAGATAAAACTTGAGTACAATCTCTAATTATAAAGGCGGGAATATTATCAGTACCAGCTGTTGGTTTGGGCTTCAGTTTTTTCAATGCAACAAGTACCTCTTCTTCAGTGATGTAAGATATATTGATTGTAGTATTGTTAGTCAGTTTGTTAACAAAGTTTGTGTCATTAGGTATCGTATAGTTGTTTGAGAAAAATTCAGCAAATCCATTAACTATATCTTCAGCTTTATTTAGTGATCTGTCATCAAATGTCATCGTGCTAGGTATTGAGGAGGTACTATTTTTTTGTGAGCTAATAAAAGACCAAAATGATTTTGGTTCGTTTTTAATATTTTGTTCGGTAACTTTTACAAAATTATCATAGGCAATTTTAACGTTCAATTTAAGATCGCTTCTACATTTGGAAAAGCTAATGTAGTCAGTATTGTTTTTACTGGATTTATATGTTTTCCATAATTTATATTTCTTTACTGTGGTCTTAATGATGTCAGAATTATACCATTGAGGGTAGTGTTTTTTGCAGTGTTTTTTCTTGGGGACATGTATTTCAAAAATGTCATTCAATTGCTGGTATAAATAGCTTATAGCATTGTCTACGTTATCGAATGAATTGATATTAGTTAAGTCCGTTTCTAACATGCATCGATATAGGCATGGAAAGTTAGCTTTTTTAAAGTTGAATTGAATTAGTTGAATTGAATTATAATAACAATTGTTAATATTTGTCCTTCATCATGACTTTTTTTGAAATTAATATTTTGAAATAAGAAAGCGGTATATTAATTTATCTCTTATTCTCAATCATACCCAAGAAAAAAAAAACTAGTGAAGATTATAGTCAATGGTTGAAGAAAATATATATATACCTATATATAGGAGACGATTTATGTGGGGATGTGGCAAGGAAATACCAGAGAGTACTCTTTTTAAAATATATTCCGAGCTTTCGAATATAACATATTCATTTTCAAGGACTAAAAATTATTAAGATATATGGTCAAATTATAAAAGAAATTAATGTATACATTCACTTACGTTATTTAAGTGAGAATGTCGGTATAATTGTAAAATATATTAAAAAATTGACACAAAAGTGCATTATAAATTAAACTCAAAAAACAAT
>CAJUYI010000683.1:27481-48004 GCA_910591695.1 Galerucella pusilla | reverse complement strand
AATCGTCTCCGTTACTTAGTTGGCAAATATTTCTAATAATTTATATATATATATATATATAATCTTGAGCCCTTTTACCCTCAGGGTGTCGGGTTATCATTTTATTGTTGCTTCATGAACTTTTTCCATTCTTTTCTGTCTCTAGTCAGTGTCTTTGCTTCATTCCATTGCTTATTTCTTTCTTGTAGAATCTTTTCTATCATGTCGTTCCAGGTTTTTTCAGGTCTTCCTCTTCTTCTCTTGTTTTGTGTTTTCGCTTCATAAATTTGTTTCACAGGTCTATTGCTTGGCATTCTCTATATGTGTCCCCACCATCCTAATTGTTTTTGTTCTATAAATGAAATAATGTCTTCTATGTCCAGTTCTTCTCTTATTCGTGTATTTCTTATTTTATCTCTCCTTGTCACTCCTATAACTCTCCTCAGGTATTTCATTTCTGTTGCTTGTATTCTACTTTTGATTTTTTTGTTAATATCCAGGATTCACATCCATATGTTAATACTGGTCTATAGATTGTTTTGAATATTTTTAGTTTTGTCTGTCTTGAAATTTCTCTTTTATTGATGAAGTTCTTATTCATTGTATAGTACAGTTTTATGGTTTTCTCGATTCTGTTGTTAATTTCTGCTTCTTGTCTTCCCTTTTCGTCTATCGTTACACCTAGATATTTGAAATCTTTTACTTATTCTATTTTTATATCATCTATCGTTATATATTTAGTTCTTCGCCTCCTATGGTCATCACCTTGGTTTTATCTTTGTTTATTCTCATTTGTTTTCTCTTCAGTGTTTCATTCCATATTTTTATATTATATTGTAGTCGTTCTTTATTTTCAGCTATCAGTATTATGTCATCGGCAAATGCTCCCTCAGCTATCTCTACTCTCTGCATATTTTTGTATCCAATGCACATTTTTTTGCTATTTCTATCACATTCCTTAATGATGTCGTCCATGAAAATGTTAAAAAGCATTGGGCTCAATGATCCGCCTTGTCTCAAACCCTCTTTTGTTTTGAAACCTTCTGATTTCATGTTGTTCTTGATGACATAATTTCTATTATTTCTATATATGTTTTTAATCATATTCATGATTTTTCCATCGATATTTCTATTTTTCAGACTCACCCATAACTTTGTTCTTGGTACCTTGTCGAAGGCTTTTTCTAGGTCTATGAATGCCAGATATATATTTTGGTTTTCTGATCTTCTCTTTTCTATTATTTGTTTTATGGTGAATATGTGGTCTTGTGTGCTTCTTCCGGGCCTGAACCCACTTTGTGGTTCTGAGAGTTGTGACTCTATTTTATTCCTGAGTTTGTTGTTTATTATTCTTTCTATTATTTTTGTTATGGTATTCAGTAACGTAATCCCTCTATAGTTATTGCAATTTTTGTAGTCTCCTTTTTTGTGTATCGGTGTTATTAGAGCTGTTCCCCATTCTTCTAGTATAGTTTCTTTTTTCCATGCCTTATTGATTATTTCTAATAAGCTCTTTCTTCCAGTTTCTCCAACGTTTTTTATGAAGAAAATAGAATAATATATATCCGACACTTATCTCCAGAACATTAAACAGCCTTAGCTTCTTGACAGTCATTTAGTTTGGCCTTAACGAGCACTTCACTAAATGGTTCAATTTACTGATTGTGCCATCTCCGTTCTAGCTCCCTTTATTAGATTTAGTTAGTCAGCAAGGAGTCTTGAATAAAATCGAACTGCGATACATTGTCTCTTATATGGAGGAAACTGTTAGAAGATTGGAAATAGTAATGCGCATACACACTGTGTCCTTATAAAGGATTTTAACTCCAGGAATCTGTGGAATCTATATTTAGATTTGAGTTTAGGCAGGAAAACATTGGTGAGGTAATATGAAAAACTTTGGGAAATCAATGATATTATTTCCTCCTCGAAATGTCAAGTATGTGAGTGGAGATCGCTTCTTCAATTCAACGAAATTTACTTCTCCCCACTTACACCTGTTTCAGATGCCTATTCAGGTGGCAGTGTCCTATTGAGTAAATTATATTTCACTTCTGAGGGTAAGGGACAGACCCTGCCAAACATCTGAAAGTCGATACGAGCCACGGAGAGGCCAGCACATAGTATATGCTTTGCCACACCATTATCCTCCAGCCAAAGTTGGCACGTCAAATCTTTCAACCGCTTCACTATACAGTTGAATATCCGAATACGTTGAATGAATTTGGATCTCCACCATAAAAGCTCCTACCAAAATACAAGGAAACGGTGTCATGTTTGGACCATATCTTTATAAAATCAAAGAATTCTGTCTCTACTGGAAATATTTCACCCGTTGTGGGGAAAACAACAATAACTCCAGATTGTACTCGCTGACCAAATAAAAAGTGATTTAAATGAAAATAGATTTGTGAAACACTAACAAAATACACAATGGCGTTAACTATATCTGCTAGGACGATGTATATTCTGCACCAACCCCACTCAGCCATGAAAATTTTCATCAACATAATCATGGATGCGATACACCGAGAGAAGAGTTATTTATAGACAAATAAACCGATTAATTTGACCCCCCTTTGTTTGAAACTTAGATTGCTTATTTATTATTAAGAAGCCATATTAACGTGAAAATTTTGGAAAATTTTGATATAAAAAAATGATTTATTCGAGTGTAATTTCTTTAATGTAAAAAAAATTGTTCTCCTTTATGCACACCACAATAAAATTGTTCTTCAGAAACTATAAAAGTCTACGAAGCACAATTTACTATTTTGTTATAAAACATAACAATGCTATTTGGGTGAAAATTGTTTTCATTACCCAGAAAAAAACCTAACATCTTCAATAATATTCCATCACTTTAAAACAACAAACTAAATATTTATAGTAAGTCATTTGAAAATTTTGTCAGAAATTTACATTTTGTAAATAAGCCTATAGATTATTAGCCTCAAATGAGATCTACTTTATACCAAAAAAATAAGTATTTCAGTATAATTGTACATTTATTGTTACGAGAGAAGAAACTTGTTTGCTACAAATCACATATTTCTCCACCCGTAAGAAATCACATAAGCCTACGAATTATGTGGCAATTGAAACAAAGAATTCTCACCCCTCCCTTTCCTATTATTCAGTAACGGTCACCACCTGTATACGTTTGGCGTCAGTCTGCATGTGAAATAAGATCAGTTTTTGCAATTCTACTAATTATTTTGTTTTTGTGAAGTATGTGGTTAAAATGTTCTGGACAAAAATAAGTTTTATAATAGAATGAATGAATTGTTAAACTCATAGCGATTACAAGAAGTGTGAGATATCTTTGAAGGTAAGGAAATAAATGACAATTATATTCAAGTAGGTAGAAGTAGCAAGCAAGCGAAATATACCTCAAACATACACATTTCACAATTAAACCTGTCAGATCTACTCCAAGAACTCCAAAAAACTACTATGGGGAAAGCATTAATGAGCACACTTAAGGATAGACAAGGCTATCTTGCCCTGCCCTGCCCTAGTGATAGTATCTCCCTTCTCATTAACTCCCAGACTTCACTTCACCAATGTATTGAACCTTGGGCAGTTGAGCTTTTCTGTAATGTAGCAATGAGGTCTAAATTCTTTTTCGATTCAGTGAAAATAACGATGATGGTTCACGCTATCTTAAACCAGGGAAATCCTAGGTGTGTTTTTTTTAAGTTTGCCTTGCGACATTCCCAAGTAGCAATTTAAATTCTATAAGGTATAAACAGCTACAAGATATGTCTTATAGGATACTCAAATTCTTATAACGGTTTACAAAACAATTATATGATCCTTATACAACTGAAAAGGGCCCATTTTTATACAACTGTTTGGTTGTATAACATGTCTATTAAAAGCTTATACAACTCTTATATGACTGTTTTATAATCATTTATACAGCCACTATAAAATGATTTAGTGCGTCATGTAGTCACATCTATAAAATGGGATTGTAGCGGCACTATGGAGGTCTTACAAAATGGTTGTATAATGCAATACCTATATTTTTTTATAATGCTGTTATTTCGAACACAATGGAAACATTTTGTCATCTAGCAGTTTATAAAAGCATTTCATTTTTTGTGAAGAATATCAGAACCAAATTATATTTCAACTTGAACGTGCATCATACATTTCATTTGTAGAAATGGAGATTTATCAAAACGACTTGGGCCGCTTGGGCGGACATCGATAGTGAAAATTATAATTTCATTTGGATCGTTTAATGGCACAAACTTTGATACGCCGCAAATTTTACTGATAGATTATAGGTATATATTTGGCAAGAAAATGAACCGCTTCAATTCTGGTTAAGTTTCAAGTTAATACTTAAAAAAATGATAAAATAGAATATCCTTAAATACTTTTTTTTATTATCTTAATAGTTTATAACTTCATATTGATATTCTTTCCTAATATAATTCTCTAAATAATGATAAAGTCACATTTTTCAATATAGTTTCATGTTTCCAACTCAATTGCCCATAATGGCGGCGAAAGTGGTACAAGAATTGCTTATTTAAACATGGCGATTTATAAAGCAGCAATTTTATCCCAAAGAAATGCCCCGAACAATATTTTATTGTCAAATGGAACGGTATACGATAACTGTTTTATAACGGAGAATTTAGGCACTATACAACTGAAAAGTGATTTATAATGCAACGCAATTAAATGCCATACAACATTATACAGCTTCAATAAGACAAGCTCAATTAACTATATTATAGTGTTGTAGCTGTTAGTTATATAGTATATTATAGAACTCCTATACAATAAGTATGAAAGTCTTGTACAATGATATTTTTGATATTGTATAAACTGGCTTATAAGGTATCATATCATTTTAAAAGAAAAGATCGTATAATGCGTTATAGTATATATTGTAAAAGTCACTATAGAATCATTTAATACAACAATTTTCTTTAAGAAACAAAATTATCGCAACAAAAGGCTTAATAAAAATAAAAAGTCCTTAAAACAACGCTATTCGACTATTATACAACAATTCAGTCCTCTTAGAATTCCATTTTGCTAGTTGGGTTAAAATAGCTGTTTGCTGCAAACTTCCTCATACTCTCCTTTGGTTACAATATTGTTGTGTTAAAAACACAACGATTGTAATTTCATATTTTCCCCCTGTTGTTTTGTTCATGAAGTGTGCTATGTATAATTCATATAAATAACAGCTTTTCCAAGTAAAATTACAAGCAATAGAATAACCTGAAAACAAAACAAAACATAGTTTACTTCGTTTTCTCTACAAATAGGTCAAACGAATACTGAACATTTCAGTAGGAAAAACGCCCCTACTGATGTTTTTGTTGTTAATAATGTACCTATTCATATTTAATGAAGCTGCGAACTTTTGTTCACCAAATTTTTTGTAGACCGCTCGTAAGCATAATAGTATTGATCTGTTTTCATCAACTAAACAGTGCTATTTTTTTGATTTTTTTTTTACAAAACTGGATGTTTTATTTAGATTAGATGGAAAACATTTTTGTTAACCGTGATGGTTCCATTATTTGGAATAAGTTTTGACAGCGGCAGAAAGTTGTGTTTGCTTTTCTTAAGTAACAACTTATTTAGAAGCGTTGAGCAACTTTTGGTAGGGAGAACAGATAATATCCAATTTGTCGAATGCTTCAAGAATGAAGCAGCATCCGCGATTGGAGCAACTGGAATCATCCAATGCAAACTATCTGGTCACTGTGAATTCATTTTAGATTTGGGGCTATGAAGCGTTGAGATTTTATGGAACGAAACATTTATTATTTTTTGTGTGATCTGGCAACGGCGCTTTGCATGCCCAGTCGATGCGATCGACTCCGATAAGAGCACTGACTTTAACCACAGACCACATAACCAAACTTCAACTTTTGGTTTCAAGTCGAGCACATTCGTAGTATTTTATAGAACCTTACTGTACCATTCTGAATATAGTTAAAAGTATTAAAATCTGTGTGGTGCTTCTCTGAATACACTAATTCTCATACAATCAAGGAGGTGTAGAGAAGCCTACACGTACCCAACAGTTGTTGTAAAGTTCGAATCATAACTCTGAAAATATGACTGTGTTAAATTTTGAAAATAAATCGTGGCAGTGCTTCAAAGGCACGCGCACTGCTGCAATTACTCTCTCTCCTTCTCTCTCTCGTCGAATGAAAGAAGCCACGATAACGCCCGACCTCATCGTACCAGTGCTGTAAATGAGTATCTTGAAACTGAAGGGAACAATCGTTTGAACTGGCCTGCCCTATCTCCTGACATGAGTCCCATAGAACATGCTTGGGGCATGCTTGCCAGGGCAGTGACAGCACGCAGAAATCTACCCAGGAGTGTACAAGAGCTTGTTCATGCGGCCCAAGAAGAATGGCGAAATAATCATCAACAGAATATCAATAATTTGGTAAACAGCATGGGCAGGCGACTTCAAGCTTGCATAAATTCTAGAGGTAGAAATACTCTTTATTAAAAGTTCTCATGCAGGTTCTCACTCAACCTTTTCTTTAAAAAGAATCAATTTTGTATTTAATTTATTCAATTTCTAAGAATAATTTTTATGCTTAAAGCAAGTTTATTATTGGATAATAAAAATTTTTGACAAATATACACGTCTTTTTTTATTGAAACTAATTATTTGATTAATCTCTGATCCATTTAAAATGAACACATATTTTTTTTCGGAGATTTAGGGTAATGCAAAACTTTTGAATATATATGTATATTTAAGGTGTGTCTCGGTTTTCCACAGGTAGACAAGTGTACGTATATTATACAGTGTGGGAACCACTTATGGAATAAAATTCTTTATGTCATTATTTTAGAAAATTATAAACTATAAAATTATTAACTTTTGAATTGAGTTTTGCGCTATGTAAACATAAATTCAAATGTACAGGGTGATTCACTCAAGTATGCCATAGTCAGTGTTATTTTTTTTAATGAAACACCCTGTATATTTGCATATTTTTGAAGTTCTCTTAATGAACCGATTCCAACAAACTAAATAATGTATGGTCAATTATGAATTATACGGGGTGAAATTTTAAAATTAATAATTTATTACACTTGAAATATTGGTACTTTTTTTAATTAGTTAAATATGGATTTATCAAAAATCTGAACTAACTTAGACGTATTTGTATATTAAACAAAACATGCTAAAACCATGAATTTTATCATAATTACCTAAAAATTGCTTAAAAACGCAAATAATTAGACAAAATCGGTAAATAATGTGGATTGTTTTAAATCGGTAGATAATGTGGATTGTTTTCTATTCTGTCAGTTGTTGATGTGTTGACAGTTTAAACTGAAAAAGTAAAATCTTTGTCAAACACTCTCTCCTTGTCGACATAACAATGAAATATTCAACTGAGACTCACCGAATTGAGATTTTATTGATGTTCGGGTACGGGGATAATTGCAGAAGTCAAGTTGAAGTGGCAAACTTATTTAATCACAGCCTAATATTTCACAAAGTACTGTATCTAAAATTCATGCACAATTCAGAGAACTTGAAAGACATTGAAAACCATTGAAAAGAAAACCACACTCCGTTGAAGATGATGTGAAAGTGGATATTTTGTTAAGTGTCGAAGATAATCCAACTTTAAGTGCACGTCAAATTGCCCGTGAGAATAATGTTAGTCATACAACTGTTCCAAGATGTCTTTATAAAGAAAAACCCCATCCCTACAAATCAATTTTTGTGCAGGAGTTAACAGAAGACGATCCAGATCGTAGAATGGATTTCTGCGAAAGATTGATGAATAAGCTGAACAGAAATGAGATAGCTTTTGGTACCCTTCTTTTCTCTGACGAATCAACATTCACATTGAATGGAGAGGTGAGCCGACAGAACTGTAGATATTGGTCAGCAGAGAATCCTGATTGGGTGCGTGAGACACGTACCCAGTACCCTCAAAAGGTGAACGTTTGGACCGGTATCATGGGCGACCCTATTATTGGTCCTATATTCATAGATGGAAATTTTACAGCTGAAAAATATTTGACTATGCTCAGAAATGAAGTTATTCCTGCGTTGGCAGGAAAATTTTTGGTTCCAGCAAGACGTGGCAACACCCCATTATGCTTTGATGGTAAGAACTTATTTAGATGAAATCTTCCCCAATGAATGGATTGGACGAAAAGGTACTATTGAGTGGCCAGCTAGATCGCCAGACCCTACGCCGTTAGATTTTTTTCTGTGGGGTTATCTCAAGAACAAAGTATATGCAACACAACCAACTAGCATTATAGACCTCAAAGACAGGATAACTACAGAAATACGGAATATTCCACCTCAAACTTTCAACAAAGTTAAGGAGGAGTTCTATAGGAGACTGTGCTATTGCCAACAACTAGGTGGAGAACATTTTGAGCATTTATTTTAATGTATTAAAATCAAATACATCAGGTATTTTATGTATGTGTTTAAAAACTGTAAAAATAAAAATTTCACCCTGTTTAATTCGTAATTGACCATACATTATTTAGTTTGTTGGAATCCGTTCATTGAGGGGATTTCAAAAATATGCAAATTCACAGGGTGTTTCATTAAAAAAAAACAACTCCGACTATGGCATACTTGCGTGAATCACCCTGTACATTTACATTAGTTCACATAACGCACAACTCAATTCAAAAGTTGACGTGTCTCGGCATTTTTCATAATTTTCTAAAATAATGACATAAAGAATTTTATTCCATAAGTGGTTTCCACACTGTGTGATGTGTTTTCACTGTCAGTAGAAATTGATGAGGTATATAAGGTTCACTACTGTTTATTGTTAGTGACGTCATGGTGAAGGTAAATTTTTTCTACTTCAACTGATGTTGAGAATATTTTATGAATTGGGATCCTACCATATCTAATAAATTTCTCCTGCATCATCTATCTTAATATAAGATGATACAAAACTGCAGCAGTTCTTTCAAGCTACTTTGCGGCAAATATAAATTCAAATCGAGATATTCTCAACCGTTTCACGTTTGCTACTGAAATTCATATAATGGAACTTATTCCTTGTCGTCTTGCTCCTCGAAGTATTGCAGTTCTTTGTTGTCTGTTCCCATTTCAGTAGTAACAATATCATTTGTGCAAATTGTTTCTTGGAAAACAAGTTTAGGAATTATATCAGAGCGCAATTCGAAGAAATTAATGGCACAATAAAATCGTTGTTCCAGCTTCCGTAAGCGGAACCGAGAACGTTATTCTGTTGGTGCATGATATCTACGATGTGTAAATTACTGTTATCTGTGGCCTACTACTTGTATATTGTGAGGGATAGGCAGTAGTATCAAGGACGCTTATGAGTTTATGACACAACAGCTTTTGTCCACCAAACAACACTTTTTGAAAAATTGAAAATATATCTTTGTTGAACAGTCTTAAACTTCTGTTTTATTTTTTAAACAAAATTCATAATTATCTTTTTTACCCCTTTATTGGTTTTGTGAGTCGTTATCTTGAAAAAGAAACCTGTTATTGGTTGATAAAACACTTGATATGCATTTTTCATTCAAATTCATGGTATCGACTTCAAATTAAGCTCCTTTTCCAGTAGTACTCATCACTAATTAAATTTTTAGGAAGAGAGCAAGTCAGTAGAAGCCCCATTTTGAGTAAACGGTGGATGTTTTCACCAACAAGTTCGTCACAGTCAAAGCCTTGTTAAATGATGTGTTATAGAAGTCCAAAATAATCGACAGTATCGCCTGTCTCTAGTGATATTTTTTGATAATATGGTTCATTTACGATAAGTTTGCAATTTTGACATTTGTAGTTACAATTGCAGCCACTGAACAAAATCTGAATATCCAAAGTGTAAATGGAATAATTAATCATATAAAGGGGAAAGTTGGCTGCCGTGTCCAGGGTTGCCAGACTTATGTTATTAAAATCAGACAATTTTATCAGAATTTCTTGTGATGGTTTGTCGTTTTCATTCGCATTTTATAGTTTGTTATTTACTGTGCAAGATATAATCTGTTATTTTCATAACAATTTAAAAGAGAGTCTCGAACACTCTGCGTCGCAATGCATGAGTCTTTATCAAGTGGTTGCAAGGAGATGGTAGCATCCCTAATATCATATTTTGAGAGAGAACGGGATAACGGTGGCCCGCTAATTCCTATTACTTCCGTGAGAGATGTAAGTTTTAAATACATTTTTACTTAATATAGCAATAACAATGAAATTCAACATGTGCATGAAGATAACATTTTCAGTTAAACTTAGGGTTTCAAACTTGGACATCTTGAAATTTATATATTTACCAATCAAAATTTTATAATTTTTGCTCTTATTCTTGAGTTGAATGTAATCTTATAGAATCAACAACTTATCAACATATTTTTATGCCATTAGCTGGAAAAAAAGGTAGAACGTGTCGCGGGACACACGGTAGGAACTTTAGTTCCTTTTAAGCAAAAATTATGTAATACATCTGATGTTATAGATAAACGATTTGCATATTCTTTGGTGGTTGAGTAGTAAGCATACCAGACTCTCACGCATTAGACCCGGGTTCGATTCCCCGTGAGAAAGTTTTTTTTTATTGCTAATTTTATTTTTAAATAATTATTCTGCTTGTTATTAATAACAACAACAGGTAGACGTTTGAAATATTTAGCAGAATATTCATTATTATGGATAATGGTACAGTACCCTTCATGAGGGAGTTCGACTGGTTAGCATCTGGTTAACAGCATCGTATATTTAAAAAAGGAAACCCTAGCATTATACAAATTGGACATTCAAGAACTGTACGTTTACCACAAAATTAGTGGAAACATAGAATTGAATTGTTAAATTTTTAATGTGAAATTATATTACAGTTTATAGAAATTTTTATTTTCTAGATTTTTTCTTAAGTGGGTCGTAGAAAAAATATGCTGTTCGACTCGTGTGGATTGTCCATATCGCACTTGAACGATAGAGCACTCCGCCTACGGCGTCGTGCTCAAACTTCGTCCTCGTGCGATATGGTCATCATATCCACACTCAAGAACTGTACGTTTACCACAAAATTAGTGGAAACATAAAATTGATATGTTAAATTTTCAATTTGAAGTTATATTACAGTCTATAGAAATTTTTATTTTCTAGATTTTTTCTTAAGTGAGTCGTCGAAAAAATATGCTGTTCGACTCGTGTGGATGAGCACTCTGCCTACGGCGTCGTGCTCAAACTTCGTCCTCGTGCGATATGGCCATCATATCCACACTTGTTGCACAAACTACTATTTCTTTCAAAATATGCTCTTTTGCATTTAAATACAACCTGCCAAATGTCAAATCAATTTATCCATCCATTTTAAAGTTATCGAATTAAAACATTCAAGTTTTCCAAATTTCAACACCCTGTATTTCGAAAAGTAAATGTGCTAGACCCCTTAATCGCGCAAAAAATTATGGAAATAATAGTAAAAATTTATCCGAACAAATTCAAGTAGATCACCAACACTGCGAATACCAGCTTTGTATAGAATTTTAATATAGCATCGGTGGTTCAGTGGTAGAATGCTCGCATTCCACGCGGGCGGACCGGGTTCGAATCCCGGCCGGAGCATATGAATCGCTGCTTCGTAAACGAGAGAGAGACTAAGGAAGCAAGGCACATAACGAAGCAACGCAACATAACGTAGCGTAACGTAACGCGTAACGGTCAGATCTTTTGCGTTGCGACCCCTGGTCGCTCAAACATAACCTGACGTAAAGAACTAAAGTTCCAAAAATTACAACGTGGCAACTATGTGAAACATCTGTCATGTTTTTTTATTGCAAACTTATCGTGAATGAACTATATTATGGAGATTTCTGTGCTAATTTTTTCATTGGGTTATTCAACGTCGGTCGGCTTTATGTTTCATCCGAAAAACGGCATATAAATATATAACAATACTACGTGTTCATTCGGATGATGCCTGCAGGCTGTGATATGGTACTTACCCTAGTTGCTTGAAGTGTATCGCTTTCGGCTGTACGTGCTCCCCAATGGTTGTCTGCTTACAATACTAATTCACCGTAATTATCACATCAAAGGCGTTCCACAACAGTGCTGGGTCAAATCTCTACTTAATTTATTGTGAACACGTTAATTATCATTTTATTTATGCCACAAAAGGGTTTTGGTCCAATGAATAGCATCAATTCGCATTTTTGGCCATTTCCTCTGCCTTCTCGTTATCCTTGTAGTCACGGTAGCCTCGGTACTATGTTAATGGTTCTAGAGGGCGTTCAAGGTATTAACGCTATCCCATACCAGCTTGAAATTGTTCTCTATGGAATCGACTCTCTTCATCACTGCTTGGATGTCGGTGAAGATGACCACCATCAATGTTATTCCGTGCCTCTTGATTTCTTCAACGCAGTGGTAAATCGCAGATACAGCCACTTGAAATGATGTGATGAGCTTATTGAAATAGCTATGCTTTGTTTCATTCCAATAAGTCCTATCTTTACCTTGGAGCCGTCCATATATCAGACTTCTTCAATCTGTATGTACTTTTCTTCCAGTATCTCCTACCTGTGGTTACTTGGAATTTATTATTCAAGTGGTTCCTTCAGTAGGCTGCAACATTTTGCTAGAAGTTCAGAAATAATATAATATAATACCTACAAGTGGGAGTTGATTTCAAATGATTTCCGTATACTTTTCACGGCAGAACATGCAAGAACTCGTAGACTCCGTTTCACATAAGAAGAACCCACTGAAGTCCAGAATTTGCAGTCGTATGCGCGAAGAAGCTGCACATAACAATATCTGAACATTAATATCGGTAAAGGCATTAGGCTTTAACGACTGCAACTTCTGGACTTTAGTGGGTTCTTCTTATGTGAAACGAAGTTTAGAGTAATGAATAATATACGTGTATATTTCCTGGTCAGTGTTTTCCAAAGAAGTTTTTTGAACAGATTCACTAGTTATTGAAATCAGAAAATTAGTAAACCTTCCAAAGATCCTACGTAAATAACCCTATTGCAAAAGAAAAAGACACATTGAGATATTGGCGAAAAATGATCTGTAGTGCAATAATAAAATGACCATTATAAGCCAGACGGATATTTCCATCAAGCTGCAATATAAGTACGTTTGTCCACGACCACCTAATAATAAGTCAATATTTTACCTCCTAACTAAAGGTATATGGTACCCATATATCAACTGTCGTGAATTATGGTTCATAATACACTGTAGTGTATTATGGTTCATATTTCACGACTAGAGATGGGGGTACAATATGAAATAAACTATTAAATCTGTGTATTTTGTTCAGGAAATTTGTTTCTAACATATATCGTATCTATAAAATATTGTAATTTTTAGTATTGATACTTTACTTGCATTAGTCATTTATATCAAAAGAAGGCTTGGGAAGGCGATATTTGAGATAGAAACTATTGACGATATTCCTCTGTAAAGAACTTCTCTCTTGTAAACAAGATTTCTAGAATATTACACATAAAGACAAGTTTATGGCGTGGAATTTTCAGCTTTGCGATGAAGAAGAGTTATTTGCTGATACGTTTGATTGGATGTCGGCCAAAGCTATAAATATATTTATTTTGACATCAAATCGCAAATATTTATTTCAATATTAACCCAAATTGTTTCCTGAACTCGAATCTTGTTTTAATGAAACGAAGAAGTTTTCTTGACAATTTATTCAAATATTTTGTTTATTAGAAAAGGGATTCAAAAATATTTTCTACTAGCCAAGTCACTATGTAACGTAGTTAACAAGGTCGTACACATTGACTCGTTATCCAAATTACATTCACTTTTTTGTATTGAACAGGTTGAATTGGAAATTACACGCTCACATAGTCCGTACGAGTGTCCGTTCAAAACCTATTCACTATTATAAGTTACCAGCTAATTGGTGGACTGGTCTATGATACAAGGTATGTCACCCGCTTGGATGAAAACGAGCAAAGAAAGAAAGTATAACTCAGGCGCCAGGTAAATCGTGCACAAAAAAAATGTCCAGAAGCCTTATTTGTAGCTGTAGTTCACCCCCAGTCAGAAAAAGTATCAACAAAATCTAACACACGAAAAGAAGAAAGGAGGTGTAACCTCACTTTTTCCAAATGTACTCTCAAGGGTGGTTCGACTCCATGTAAGTGTTGCACTAGGTATACCAGATAGACTATAAAAGCTTCAGGGCGCCACTACCGTTTAGACATCGACGGAAGAATAAAAATGAATTTAAATCGAAGGTGAAAAAAGTAGAAAAACTTTGTAGAATAAGATTAAAAGTTGAACTTGTGTGAACCCGGACACGATCAAGCCGAAAACAAGAAAAGATCTGACCATTAGGAAGATACCTCCATCCACATACTTGCGAAGGGCAAAGCAATTCAGAATCCTAAGGCACAACACCTAGGAAACTAGTGGATAGAAGAGGACCATTTACCTGAGGTAATTACAAAATAATACATATTTATTTTACAAGTAGTTACATCGTCAAAGTTAAGTCATTGATTGCGAAATAAGGAACTGCATCTCTCCTTAACATTTTTGTTCCATTGGTCCTTTGTGTAAAATCATTTTCTTCAAAATGATCAGAACATACTTCTGGCCTCTTTGGTAATTTTTTATCTGGTTGGAATCCAAGTATTTCCATCCAGGTATTTCTTCGAGCTTGGCTTACCGGAAAACTAGAAGAAATCATTGGAAAATTATAGGTACACAACAGTGGCTAGCTATTTACCTATTATTTACTACTAACAGGATTTCTGAAGATAATGGTGTTGTAGTAGAGGTATTGTGATATGAGGTGAAACCACCAGTAAATTGTAAATTATAGCTAGGAATAAAAGTACATAGGTAACTCCTAGCACCTATATAAAATGTAACAGCAGCCTATTAGGTACAGTAAGTAGTCGCCTATCAAAGCAAGCCTCACATGAAGTTTTTAATACCTCAAAACTCTTAGTCTATCCAAATTCCTGAACTACTTGTCTAATGCTTCCTACAGGTAAGCATCATAGACATTTTTTTTATATATAGGTATGTGCAGCATCTTATGTTTATTTTCTACAATCTGCTTAAATATGTGTAAGTATGTGAGTGGTAATTCCACCCAATTTTCTCCTTATCAAGCCAATTCAGATTGTGTGAAAAAAGGATTCACATACCCGCCTATGACTAACTTATTTACTACAACTTACCAGTGAAAAGATAGGTTAGGGTTCAAATAGTCGATTTTCCGGCACACCACACACTGTCTCACCATAGTTTTAATTTTTTAACACCTCTGCTTCACTAGTAAATACTAAATTAGGTGAAATACACGCAAATAAATCATATAAACACAGTACTTACCACTTTAAATATCAATGAAATGATATTGAAATATGGCGGCTGCTTGTTGAGGTATTTTGCTAGCGGCGTTGCCGGACTTCGCAAAATTTTAAAAGATGAGCGAAAAAATAATACTATACTACCTTGTATGTAAAATAAAATTTAAGAGATTCAAACTCAACAAATAACAAATTTTCACACATATTTACATGCAAAAATATATGTATGCAAAAATATATTCTGTTTGTAGAGAAATATTAAATAATAGTATCAAACATGAAGTATTAAAAGTAATTTTATATTATTCATCTGACAACGCTGCGTTACTACAAAATAATTTGTAGTAAAGTAAGAATTAATGTTGGCACATACACATTTTGTAAATAACTCTGTCTATTGTTTTTTATATGTCTGTGCTGCCACCACACTTATTATTTGGAGCATGTTAACTTGAAGTCAATAATTGCTCCGAGATATTCAACATTTGTCACCATTAGAATCTCCGGTTTCAATTCAATCAGGTTCCTTATTTTCGAGCAACGCAATATGTTGGATTTGGTGAGAATCACATTTCAGTTAATCTTATCCGTCCATTCTGATATTTTTTCTTCGCTCCAAAAGTTTTTTTTCCGATAAATGATATTATGAAGATGCAAGTCCGTCCCTGCGACAAAAGATGAAAATTTTTTCCGATTTGTTTCAGAAATAAAGGGTTTTCTGAGAAACCGATTATGAGGTTGAGAGTCAGTACACAATGGGCCGTATGAATAAAAATGAGGAAAATGTAAATTGGATGGCAACGTACTTTGGAAGAAAATCTTGAAAGAAGAGGAGGCGCTCTTCCTTCAAATCATAAAATGAAGGTTTCCCAGCGATTTATGGCCAATCCTGGATTTCAGATGGGTGTAGCTAGATAATTAGGAATCACTCAGTAGACATTTCCATTTGTAATAAACAAAATAGTTGCAAAGTCCCATTTATGGATCAACTTTCCGTCAACCCAACCCAACCCAAAATAAACTAAGCACAGTAAGCATGGCGATAAAAATATCAGTTTTCAAGCGCTATTGGAGTGATTGATTGCACATACGTTCAGCTTTTGAAACCGAATCAACGTGGTGATGAATACATCAACAGAAAGTTTCACCTATGGTCGGATTCTCCTCTCCATCCATTGATCCATGTAAAATTTTCCCCATTGCTTTAAAACAATTTTTTTATTTCCAGTTTTATTCTTGTCAACCTTTATAACCTTTTGAAAATTGAATAGATTAGGCTTTTATTTGATGTATATCCATAGTAAATTATGGAATCAAACAATTTTATTTTGTTAAATCTACATTATATTCAACCTTAAAGTTGTGACGCGTTTCGCTAACACAGTTTCCTTTGATTGCTGCGGTGCTGTTGTTGTCGGTCTTCAATTTCATGTATTTTGGGAATACATTATTCCTTTGACACTGTCCGAAGAACCACAAAGTTTGGGTACACACTGCACTCTTTAAAAGTATCTTCTTTGATTGCTGCGCTGCTGTTGTTGTCGGTCTTCAATTTCATGTATTTTGGGAATACATTATACCTCCATTCGTTTTAAAAAGCTACTGTGATAGCGAAACGCGTCACAACTTTAAGGTTAAATATAATGTAGATTTAACAAAATAAAATTGTTTGGTTTCATAATTTACAGCCTTTACCTATTTTTCGTACATTTTCTGTGGCTACATGTTTCAAGGCTTGGTTTTTTATTTTTTATATTGGAATTTGTGATTTGTTAAGGATTTCGAGTCTTTCTTTCAATTGCATTGCTACTAGCAGATTGATACCTTTTTCTTCGTCATTCCCCTCGTCTGGAGACATTTTAATTACACTTAAAATTAAAACAGGGTCAAATTAATACAGACGCAACTCGTCTATTTGCGCGTTTCGACAGGAATGAGCAGGCTCATTTTTTTGACGCAAAAGCTCTTGAGTATAAGCAAATCATTATTCATATTCATCCACTCGAGTAGATGCTTATATACTCCGACCTGTTACTCAAAGCTCTTGCTTGGAGCGTTTGCTCATACTCATGAGCATTGTGCCTTCTTTTCATTCATACGGCACAATATTTCCGAACGAACTCCACCTGAGAAGACTAGCACGAGTCTCATGCTTCCTTCAAAGAGGTTTTTGATTGATTGGTGATTGATCGTTGACAAAATGTTTTGTTTCCCTGAAGCAAAGTGCTGTTTGAATAATCCGTTCGACGATAGGACTATTTAAAAATTTTTCTAGCTCAAAAACAAGCTAGCATATTGAATTATAAAAATATTTTTTCCACAATTCTTCCCATCTGTTTTCCATTTTATTAATGAAACGTTATCGGCACAGCTGTTTTTTTAACAAAAAATCGTTTTTTAGGTCACCCTTCACTAAATGCTGTCAATACTTCGTAGCAGTGATTGATGAATTTGTTCAAAGATATTTTGATTTGTTTTATATCGAGCCGTCATTATAGTGTCATTTCTTTGTTGAGCACATTTCAAAACACTCACTACCGCGATTTGTGATACGTTAAATCACAAAAGGTAGAGTGAATTTAATACATAATTCATAATTATTATGATAGTGAGTACTTATGAGACAATTCAAAAGACAATTTATTTACATATCAGTTGTATTTATCAAGATATGACAACATTTCAGTACGAGAGAAAATATTGTAGCTTATATTCATGGAAAACTTATCTAACAAGATGGTTTTCAAGTTAATGAAGCTACTTAGTGCTTGTGTTGAATTCTGAAACAGTTCTGAGGGAAAAAATATCACTCAACTTAAAAAATTACATGGTTGTTTTTTTATGGAATAGTGGAATGAATGCCTGTGATGGAATCTCAGGAAATCTCTGAAATACACATTGTATAGTATAACTAATGTTAATGTGATGTCTTTAATTGTATTACAAATTTTATGCAGGTTAATTTTAATCCACTATATTAATTTGAATTACAGTTGAAAAGCATTATTTCACAATATTCGAATTTATAAAACAATTTCATGCACGCCATTGGGCGGCTTTTTCCTTCAAGGGGATTAAAAATATGGGTTATCACATTAACAATAGTTACACTATAACATGTTGATTTTGGGATACGCCATTGGCTTTTGGTATTTTTGATTTATTGGTACCTACTAGTTAGGCCTCCACGAATTTGTCTAGTTCAGAATATTTGTTAGGTTGTGGGAAAGAGAGGAAGTGATCTTCTTGATTTCTTTGGAAATTTGGAAATTTTTGGCATCGACATTCGATAGAATCGAGGTAATTTCTTTGATATTGGTTAAAAACCCTTAGTAATCCCAAATTGGTGCTTTGTGTGGAGTATGAGGTGAGCAGTCTCCTTGAGATCTTATCTAATCAAATATGATTCATCCATCTTTTTTGCCATTTCAAAATCAAAAATGTGTTTTTTTTTTTTTTTTTTGTTTATTAGAAATAGTTTTCTTTTTAGGGTTCTAAGGTAGTTTTAGAATAGACTCCGTTAAGTAACATAGTCTATTACTCTTTTGTCGTGTAAGACGTATGCTTAATCTTGAATATACACTCCACGCCCAAAACAACAGAAAACAATGCCTTATAGTAGAACACTGCATTGGATTGATAAGACAAAGGAGTGTATCCTAGATACCGAGGGAGGTCAGAAGTTGAAGTACCTAAAGGAACGAGTTTTCTTTATTTTTACTTTCGTTATATGATTTATTGTTTGTTATTTTAATTATTCAATCAATTTACTTATTATTTATAAAATCTTTGCCGAAATCTGTATAAGGCGGTGTGCAACTTCTTATTTCGCAGATATTTTCAGTTAAGATGTCACCGCCATCCATGAAATTGTGAAAACACTGAAACTGAAATTATATAAAATGTGAAGAATCAGAATTCAAACGAAAGAGACAGTGAGGAGCTCGTTTTTTTATAAAAGACAGTAATGATATTTATGATATTTTTGTGAGAAATGATTCCAAAATTATTATTCATCAATCTTTGGAACCACTAGAGAGAAACAACTTCCAAAGTTAAATTACTGTACCATTATAAATCCTATTGAGATAATGATATTGAAAAATATAATGTGATCATTGTTAGCAGACCGACTTTGTTTTCTGAATATGACACCGGTTGTTAACGTAACTTTTACTGCTCGCTTCAACTTTAACCCATTTGTTACTGGATTATATTGTCTTTGTCAACGTCTAGTGTGAGGGATAATTCCTGAAAATTAGACCAATACACTGTTTTATTATGGAAGACCGTTACGGAGGTTTTTGTTTCCGTTTTGTTTTGGGTCTACTTGTACTGATTAGGGTATTAATTATAATGAAAACATATTTATTTTTATAATGAACACAAAATGCTATTGTTATTTTGGGAATTTAATTATATATTGGGGTATCATAATCTCAAGTATTTTCAAGTAGAAAAAGAACCTGGTAATTATTAATTTCATAGCTTTTACAAATTTGGCTGCATACGATCCTTATGATTTTATTTTTAAAATTTAAGGTGAGCTAAATATCAAAATAGCAAATAAAATAAACGACATGCCGAAAACCCGAATATACGTCACAAACGATGACGCACACCAAGAAGGGTAGTATTTTAACCATAGCAGTGTTTGAACTTGAAGTTTTTCAATTTGGTTATTCACTGAGGGTGGGTTTATCAATGCCTGGTTAAATCTGTCAGCTACGTAGCCCTCAGCTATCTTTAGCCGCCAGTCGAAGTCTCGGTTACAATAGAAAGCGTTTATCAATGCACCACATAACCGACAGCTAGCTAACTGGAGGCTAAGTGTAATTGAGCATTTGACAACCTTGTTCGGGTTATGAACGTGAGTGTAATGTGTAAATTTCTCATTTTAATTTGGTGTAAGGAGAATCACACGTTACATGAAATATACATTTTATCAATTTTATTCGCATATTTTGTTATAACACACTAAATCAAGAATATAGAGGTGAAAGTTATTATTTTTCTATTTTATCATAAGCTTACTCTGACAACATCGTGGAAAACTTCAATTGTCAGTGTCAAAATTGTGGTACTGTTATTTTTACTTCGTCTATGTTGTGCTTTGTTGAGATGTTTGCATTTGAGCATGTCCACAAAAAAAAAAGATTTCCCAATTTCACGGAGTCAGGGCGACAATTAGGTATTTAT
>CAJUYI010000683.1:0-12481 GCA_910591695.1 Galerucella pusilla | reverse complement strand
AATCATTTGATCAGACTTTAATTGAGGGAACCGCAACTTGGGAGAGAAAGTCAAAATTGTTTTTTTTTTAATAGCTAGCCGAATTCTTCAAACAAAAATTTAAAGTAACTATACCAATTTTTTAAAAAATAAAGGCGCCCAAAATAAATAATAATAAAACATAACAGAATAATAAAAATCTAAAAATAAGAAATACATCACTCAAATTAAAATATTACAATAAATATATATATATATATATTCTTGTAAATTCAAGATTTTTAAAATTTACAAAAAAATGAAAAGTGCCGTATTTCGTAATTAGGAAAAATTATTTATCCGTAAATCCTATCTATGGAACAGACCTCCCAAATAACAGTTTCCATCCTTCGAAAAATTGCTTCAATGCCACTTTATCATATAATATATTTTTTATTGAGATTTTTGGTTTTTTATTAGAATTTAGAATATAATATTTATCTTCTGTATGCTCCTTGTGGTATATTATTCATTCTTCTTTTAATTTCTTGGGAAATTAAACCACAATATTTTTAAATTCTTTATTTCAACGTTTCGGTAGCGTTCCAGCTACCGTTGTCAAGAAAAAATAAGTAGAAATTAATTTTTATCCCTAACTGAACAACAGAAAAAATTTGACAACTAGACAATCAAAAATTATTTTGAAGTTTAAGACTGCAAAATTTTGTTATCAAATTTTTATTAAGGTCCATTCATAGTAGATCATATCTGTGGCAAAATTTGAAATGAAATATTTCATTTTATGACATTCCAACGATATAATAGTCTACTAGAAATGGAATCCAGTGAAGTGCACGTTCCAGGAACGGTTTTTATTGGGATAGCGCGTTTTTCCGCTTATATTGGAAATGTTGTTAATAAAACGCGTTTCTTGATAGTTTTTTGTGTATGAATATTTAAGTTTTTGAAATATGTATACCTACTCAGTTTTGTGATTTTGTGTATTGAAATGTGTATCGATTAACAACTATTCAAATTATAAATCATGAGAAAAACTGGATAAAAACTTATGATGCTATCCTGATAACGCAGGTAATTGATTATTGGAAATTTCTTTCTAACATTGGTAACCAAATTTGACTACATTCGGCTGAAATACTAGCTACACATTTATCTGCATTTAGTTGTATTAAAGCACTTTCTTTGATTTTCCGTCTTTTATTATTGGGTTCTTTCAATATTATTTTTGATGAATCCCATTGAATTTGATGACCCTCTTCCCAAGCATGTTTGCAAATAGCTGACTTAAAGAATTCCCTATCTTTGATATATTTTTTGTGTTCGTTTATTCGTACTTTCAATGGTCTAGATGTTTCACCTGAATAAAATTTGTCACATTCACATAATATTTGATATATGCAGTTTTTTTAAGATTGTTCTTCATTCTTTGGTTTCGTTTTTGTTAGTATTGATCTCAATGTATTATTCGATTTAAAACTAGTTCTAATATTGAATTGGTTACCAATTTTTTTAATTTTTTCTGATAAACCCTTAACATACGGTATTGTCAAGTTTCTAAAAATTATGTTAGCTGAATTATTAATATTATTGTTATGGGGTATTAACAATGAGCCCCTCTCTATATGCTTAATCTCCTTATTTACAAATTCTGCAGGGTAATTATTGTTATTTAAAACATCTTTTAAAAAAGTTTTCTCCTCTGTAAATTGATCATCACTAGAACAAATGATTCTGGCCCTATCGCATAAAGATTTTACTATCCCTTTTTTAATGCTTATAGAATGATTAGAGTCAAAATTCAAATATCTATTAGTGTGTGTTGGTTTGCGGTATACACTCGTTTCATACCCTGTAGATGTTTTATTAATAAAATGAAATATTTCATTTCACATTTTGCCACAGATATGATCTACTATGAATGGACCTTAATAAAAATTTGATAACAAAATTTTGCAGTCTTAAACTTCAAAATAATTTTTGATTGTCTAGTTGTCAAATTTTTTCTGTTGTGTCAGTTAGGGATAAAAATTAATTTCTACTTATTTTTTCTTGACAACGGTAGCTGGAACGCTACCGAAACGTTGAAATAAAGAATTTAAAAATATTGTGGTTTAATTTCCCAAAAAAATTAAAAAGAGAATGAATAATATTTATATTATATAAGAGTAATTTGCTAAAAATGATTATGTGCTATGACAAAAAAAACCATCTTAAAGCTGACACTTCCCTTTTCAAAACGCCCGATCACAATTATTTATATCTACATTATAACTGTACAATAGTTTATGATGTACTCCTCCGCGCTTCAGAAAATGGAGTCGCGCGGTGCGGAACACATACTAAGTTTACCGAATTTTTTCCGGACAAACCATTGCTCGGACGAAAGAAACGCAGGAAACCTTTTTTGTTGAAAAACACTCTCCCTACACGGTGGTATTTTTTTTCCACCTTCCTTCCAGCTCGAAATATTAAAAAATTTCAAAAAAAAAAAATTTTTTTTTTCTAACTTGGGAAATCAATAGACTGGTAAACTTTTTTTTATATTAATCTCCATACTTTAAGGTACCTATGGGAAAAAAAATCAGCCGTATTGCTAATTGGTTGGTTGTTACCCCTATAGTCTGGCCTAATCCTATAATGAGGTTCTACCGAACGAAATAAATTGAAAATTCATATATCTTTAAAACTATTGGTATAAGAAAAATTTCTTGGTGTAGTTTTGAAGGTGAAACGTGGGGCTATGGAAAAAAAATTTGATAAAAAAATTTTAAAGATCTCAAATTTGTGAAATTTTCAATTCCAAATATTTTCCAAAATAGACGATAAATTTTTGGCTTAAGTTTTTCTGTATACTACCTCCCGTAAGAGATCCTGGAATTTCTTGAATTGTGGTTTTTGTTTTTTTTTTTATTATGATTTCTTGAATTTTATCAAAAAAAGGTAGAACGTGTCGCGGGACACACGGTAGGAACTTTAGTTCCTTTTAAGCAAAAATTATGTAATACATCTGACGTTATAGATAAACGATTTGCTTATTCTTTGGTGGTTGAGTAGTAAGCATACCAGACTCTCACGCAGTAGACCCGGGTTAAATTCCCCCTGAGGAAGATTTTTTTTATTGTTAATTTTATTTTTAAATAATTCATGAGGGAGTCCGACTGGCAACATCTACTTATAACAGAATCGTATATTTAAAAAATGAAACCGTAGCATTATACAAATTGGACATTCAAGAACTGTACGTTTACCACAAAATTAGTGGAAACATAAAATTGAATTGTAAACTGTTTAATTTGAAGTTATATTACAGTTTATAGAAATTTTTATTTTCTAGATTTTTTCTTAAGTGGGTCGTAGAAAAAATATGCTGTTCGACTCGTGTGGATTGTCCATATTGCACTTGAACGATTGAGCACTCCGCCTACGGCGTCGTGCTCAAACTTCGTCCTCGTGCGATATGGCCATCATATCCACACTAGTTGCACAAACTACAATTTCTTTCAAAATATGCCCTTTTACATTTAAAAACAACCTGCCAAATGTCAAATCAATTTATCCATCCATTTTAAAGTTATCGAATTAAAACATTCAAGTTTTCAAAATTTCAACACCCTGTATTTCGAAAAGTAAACGTGCTAGACCCCTTAATCGCGCAAAAAAAATTATGGAAATAATAGTAATACCAGCTTTGCATAGAATTTCAATATAGCATCGGTGGTTCAGTGGTTAGAATGCTCGCATTGCACGCGGGCGAACCGGGTTCGAATCCGGGCAGGAGCATATTTATTATTATGAATCGCTGCTTCGTAAACGAGAGAGAGACTGAGGCGGCACATGCACACAAAAGCAAGGCACATAACGAAGCAATGTAACATAACGCAGCGTAACGTAACGCGTAACGGTCAGATCTTCTGCGTCGCGACCCCTGGTCGCTCAAACATAACCTGGCGTGAAGAACTAAAGTTCCAAAAATGTCATCTCAATTAGTTTTAACGTGTAACTTTGTAATTTTGAACAGTTAACATTTTATTGATTGGCAGAATAATGAGCAGAAAGGAAATGGATGACATTTGTTCATTCATTAATTTTACAGAGAATTTCAAATCTGAGTTTAATTAACATTCTATTATGAAAGTTCTCAACCTGGAAAACGTTAATATTATATTAATCTTCGGAGGAATTCAAAGCTATGCCGAATGTGAATTAAATTTACACTTGAAATGCTTTTTTCTACTAACGTGCGGAAAGTGAATCTTTTCCGCACTAAAAAGCGTGCGGAAAGAGTCACTTTTCCGCACTAGTGCGGAAAGTAAATTTATTGACATTTGAGGAATATACTGACATTTGAATATTTAAAATATATATTTGTATGATTGTAGTTTACCAAATGACTGAAAAATTAAGAAATTAATAATAATTTTGCTATAATTTTCAATGAAAAAACAACTTATTTTTCAATCATTTTTTAATGGCCCTGGTATAAGCCTCATCAAATGAATGTCAAATAATAATAATTAATTTGTTAATATGCATTTAATAAGAAATGTATCTTTATGTTAACTTTTGGGTTATTTTTCGCATGCTAGTAGAAAAAATAGTGTACCTAACACGTGCGTAAAGTGACTTTTCCGCACGCGATTGCTGGCCGAACTCGCTAAAGCGTCGTTCGGCCATCTGCAATGGCGTGCGGAAAAGTATCACTTTCCGCACTTGTTAGGTAAAAACCCCAAGTATCTTTCAAGCGGAAATCCACGCCATAAGAAAGTGCGCCCAGTTCAATATTGATGGAGGATACAGAAAACAGATGATCATCATAATGTCGGATAGTCAAGCAGCTATTAAAGCACTTAGTCTAGTAGGGAAGTGAGTTTTATGCGAAAAATGGTTCTGATGATTTTAAAAATATGGGGTTTGGTTTTTTGGATTCAGAATTAAATTCTGAGTAATGGGAATTTTTGAATTTTTTTGCCAAGAAAAATTGTTATTGTTATAAACAAAAAACGTATAGAGAAAATGAGGGTCTCCGTTTTTTGGTTATAACTTGAAAAATATTAAAAATAGCGTCTTTTTGAAAAAAGATTCTAAAAGAGGAGAAAATTTCAGAAGGACAAGTCCTGACTCCCGAAACTGTAACTCCATTATTTATAATTTTAAATTGAAGTTGAAATACCGCTCTGCGCGACCGTTTTGCAGCTGCGGCGTCACCGCCAAGCCAACAGAGCATCACAAAATAATTCTTTTTTTAATTTTTTTAATTTTTTTTTTTATTTGAATTAACGTGTCTCGACTGCTGAGGTCATTGACACAGTTACAGTATTTCATGATTTTTAGGTTAAACAGTTATGACATTCGATACTAAATTTTAGGTAGAACATGTTAGATATGCTTTATTAAATTTATGTCTTTTAGGTAGGATAGCACTGTATTCACTTCACCACTAAATTTCAAGATATCACTGAGTGGTCTTTTTATATTGTGTTTGTGCTGGTAGCTTTGGTAGCGGGGACATTCCACTAGGAAGTGTTTAACAGTTAAATAAACAGAACATAACTGGCACAGGGGGCGATCTTCTTTTGTCATTAAGTATCCATGGGTATAGCGTGTATGCCCAATGCGCAATCTTCTTATAATTATTTTTTCTTTTCTGGAGAGTGTGGAGTCATGGTGATACTTCAGACTAGGTTGTATTTCATGTAAAGCGGAGTGTGTTGTGTCCTAGTATGATTGCCAGGAGTCTCTTAGATGTTTTTTAAACAGAGATTTTAGGTCGTCATGGATTTGTAAAATGTTTTTTGGGTTGTAGTTGTGGCCAGCTTAGCGGCGTTGTCAGCTGTTTCATTCCCAGTGATTCCAATATGTGATGGAGTCCAAATTATCGTGATCGTGGTGTTTTGAGAAAATAGTGTCTCGTATCTTTCATGGATTTCTTGTATTAGAGGGTGTTTTGAGTTAGCTTTCCTAATTTCTTGGATTGAGGAGAGGGAGTCTGTACAGATAGCGACCTTTTTATTTCTTGAGTTTATTATTTTGAATGCCCGGAGAATTGCAAAAATTTCTGCAAAAATTTTTTTTCTAATATTTGTTATGAGTTAAAAAATTTGAATAAATTACAGTTTTATTAAGAGACTTGGAGGAATATAGTCCAGTAGACAAAAAAATGTTTACTTAATTTTTGTTAAAGTTATTCAATTGTTAATTAACTAATTTTTTGTGGACCTCAGACAACTGAAAATCAGTTCTAAAAGTTTAAATAAAGTACCTAAAAATTTTCTGGAATATGGGAGGTTTTCTTATTGACTCAATAAACAAAATTTCGTTAAAAAAGTTCAAAAAAGTTTTTTCATTTGTTTATTACTTTTTTAAATTAACAAAAAATTAAAAATCCATATTAGGTATGTTATTAAAAAAAATTTTTTCCTTATATTTCTTATTTCAACTGGTTTTTTATTTATTTTTTGCATCTTATTTCATTACTAAAGAATTTTTTACGTTATTTGTTTATAAATTTGTTATAAACAAAGACTATTTCAATATTTTTAAAAAAATTATTTTTGCCATTCTGTTGTATTGGTCAAATAATTAATTTGAAAAAAAAAATTTGAAAAAAAAATTTTTTAATTGTTTATAATATTTTTTTTTTATTTATCACCCCTTTGAATTATTAATTAAGAAATCGTTTTTTTTTCTAAATTCATCATTTGCTATCCTCATCAGAATTCCAAAAAAAAAAATTTTTGCTACGCAATTTTCATTGTTTATGTAATAAACAATTTGTTATAAACAAATTCTAAACCTATTTTTTTCCGTTACAAAAAAAATAATAATAAATACAGCCATGTGCATCAAAGTATTTCAAAAAATTTTGTTTTATTTTTTATCTGATTTTTTAATATTTAACATACTCCATATAGTTTTGAAGACAAATGGCGGAAAAAGTTAAAAAAAAGTCTACTGGACTATATTCCTTCAAGTCTCTAAAAAACTGTGATTTATTCAAATTTTTCAATTCATAACAAATATTTAAAAAAAATTATTTTGTGATGCTCTGTTGGCTTGGCGGTGACGCCGCAGCTGCAAAACGGTCGCGCGGAGCTGTATTTTTAATGTCAATTTAAAATTATAAATAATGGAGTTACAGTTTCGGGAGTCGGGACTTGTCCTTCTGAAATTTTCTCCTCTTTTGGAATCTTTTTCCAAAAAGACGCTATTTTTAATATTTTTCAAGTTATAACCAAAAAACGGAGACCCTCATTTTCTCTATACGTTTTTTGTTTATAACAATTACAATTTTTCTTGGCAAAAAAATTCGAAAATTCCCATTACTCAGAATTTAATTCTGTATCCAAAAAACCAAATCCGATATTTTTAAAATCATCATAATTATTTTTCGCAGAAAACTCACTTCCCTACTAGACTAACAGCTCTTGTGTGATCAGTTACAAAATGGTGTGGGAATGCCTAGACTAAGGCTGCTCAACCACAGGCCCGCGGGCCACTGTGTGGCCCGCGGATGCATTTTAAATGGCCCGTGGCCAGAGAAAATATCAACTTATTTCTGACACTTATAAAGAATCTTAATATTACCAATATTGATTATTCTAAGTACGAATTGAAAATTAAATGCTTATTACATTCATTTGAAAATAGATTTCAAGACTTTGAGAGTAAAAAAGAAATATTACAAATTTTTAGAAATCCTTTTATCATTAATTTAACTGAAATAATTAGTTATCCTGGCAATATTCAGTTGAAACTAACCGAACTGCAAAATCATTGTGCCTTAAAAAACCTTTTTATGGAGAAATATTCTCGAAAGCACAAAATTTATCGGAAGAGTTTGCAGATTTCGGGAAATTGGTGCCAAAAGAAGACTTTCCTGCAATAACGGACCTGGCACTGCAGTTCCTATCCAGTTTCGGATCAACATATTATGTGTGTGAAGGTTTTCTCGGATCTTAATTATATTAAAAATAAATACTGCAACATATTTCTGACCTGGTGTTATTGTCAATATATAATTTAAAAACCAATATAAAAAAAATTCGTACAACAGAAACATTGCCAAAAATCACATTGATTCAAGATACAAGTTTTATTTAGTTTGCAAATGATGCTCTTTGTTTTATATTTTAATAAAAACCAAATTTTGTAATACTGAATGTTTTTATTACACAAGTTTTAATAGAACGTATAAATTTTTGGCTGATCATCGACGACTTAATTTCATATAAGTTAAAAAATCGTTAATGGCCCGCCAAATATTTTTTACCCATCGGTTTGGCCCTACTGTTCAAAAACTTGAGCAGTTTTGGCCTAGACAAACTCAATGAACTAGGCGAGAACAATATAGTCACCTTAACCTTACTATGGATTCCAGGACACACTCGAATAGAAGGAAATGAAAGAGCAGATGGAATAGCAGATGAACTAGCAAAGAGGGGGACTGAAATACCTTTCTAGGTGTCTGAACCCTTTTGCGGAATCAGCCCCAATGTAATATTGGAATAAATAGGTAAAGCCGAGAAAAAGAGAAGATCTGACCATTGGAAAGATCTAGTAGGACTTATACAATCAAAGACTCTTCTGGGTGACTACAACCTGTTGAGATCAAATGAATGCATCAGTCAAAGTAAAACTGCGCTAAGAGTTTCAACAGAGGGATCCTAATGGGACATTGTCGTCTGAATGGGCACCTGAAAAAGCTCAAAATAATGAAGGAAGAAGGATGCAGAGAAGATTTTGTGAAATGGAGGAAGAAACCTCCATCCACATACTTTTCAACTGCACAGCACTTCAGAATCCTAGAGATTACTGGGAGATTACTGGATAGAAGAGGAACATTTACCTAGGTTGAACCCTGCAGACATCCTGAAATTCCTCCGGGAAATAGGACTAAATGAACTACTAGTTTCTAAGACTCTCCAGAAACTGAGTAGAAGTAAGGGAGCCCAATAGTTGTTTTAGGTCTCAGTGAATGTTACCCCATAATACATACGTACATACAATCTTCAAAAACCACACTTCGAAATTTTGATGTATTGATCCACTCGTATTATAGATCCTCGCCAATGTGTGACCAATATATCCAACATACCTTGCGAACTATGAAAATTGTCTTGTCCATAAATATTCTAGTTGAAAAAATCAACAGCAACTGATCGAAAAGTTCAAAATGGTTTATATAATGTGAAAAGACGAACGTGTGTTCACTCAGGAAAGTGCCTATACATTATTAAATTACCTTGAAATCGTGATACTCCTGTGTAAATTTCACATTCTCTTTGATTTTATATTCTGTCACATTTAGGAAAATAACTAGGTACGGGAGATATGTTTATGTTCCTAATGGGTCCTGAATTAGTGCCATTAGATACATTTTAGACAGTTTGTACTTTCAAAATAAACTTTCCTTTGATGTATTCTGAACTTTTCCTTGAAAACAAATTATGTAAACTTGATATCGCGTTTATATATTGTAGTATTTACTCCAATTTTTCTCAATACTGTTATATTGAGAAGCCTAACATTCCTGGAGTGCGATTTTCGAAACCATTCGGGAGTAAATCGTATACGAAAATCGGCCATTTCCGTATGAAATTTAAATAACCTAATTTTCGACATGCTCAAACGGTAATCGTATATGAACACTTTCGTATGGCTTGTTTCGTGTGGGTTCATTCCATTCGAATAAATGTTTTCGTGTACGGAAAGTGTGAATCTACATAACCGAGATTGAACATATTTGTCATAAATTTGAATAACAAATGGGGTCCGTTGAACTATAGGGAAACACGAATTTCTTAGTGATTTTGCGAAAAATCGATAGTACTCACCTATTTTGAGGATTATCCGTCGAAAAATTTGTGGGTTATACACAATTCACAAAGAAAAATCCAAGAAAAGATTTTTTTTCGCCACTTGAACCATCACTTTTTGGCATGATATTTCATACAAAAAACAGTTTAAATGTATTGCTCTGTACATGAAAGTGATCAACAACATGTGTTCTCGCTATCTATGAAAAAAATCCAGTTAAATTCTTCATAATATTGTTTCAATTACCACTTTTATTAATATATATTTGTAGTCCAGGTGATTTAGAGTTTAGCGCGATAATCGCTGGTATCAGCTTGAAACTTTGTATATAGGTTGCAAAAAATACGTGCAATAAAATAGTACTAACCCGCAAATGCAAAACCTTGCGCATTGTTTAAATGACAATATTGTGCTATTTTCTAGTAGAATTACTCGTTCATTCATGAATATCTTTTTTGCTCTTGATTATAAAGGAAAAATGTAAAATACTTTTTTTTTGTCTTCTAAAAACGAACAATATGAAACCAACCGCGTCAAAAAATATTGATTAGATCAAAAGTTATTGATGAATAAGTTTAAATAAACATTAGTTAGATTAAACAATATTAGATTATTTTGTTAACAATGACAATATCCTGTAATTGTGCTTAATTACTGTACTCCGTCAACAGATCACGTGTGCCAAACCCGCAATCGGTAAGTTGAATAGTTAATGAGTTATAGCGTTATAAACAAATTGACGTAGCATTTTTTTGCAATAATTAAATAATTATCTTGGCCGTGCAAATGCAATTTTTGAAAAAATAACGACGCCGCTCGATTACACCGTACGTAATCTACCTTAGAAAAAATCAGAGTCATGCAGGGAAAGTGACAAAGTGGTACAGGTTTATTGCAAAAAAATGCTACGTCAATTTGTTTATAACGCTATAACTCATTAACTATTCAACTTACCGATTGCGGGTTTGGCACACGTGATCTGTTGACGGAGTACAGTAATTAAGCACAATTAAAGGATATTACCATTGTTAACAAAATAATCTAATATTGTTTAATCTAAATAATGTTAATTTAAACTTAATCATCAATAACTTTTGATCTAATCAATATTTTTCGACGCGGTTGGTTTCATATTGTTCTTTTTAGAAGACAGTAAGTATTTTACATTTTTCCTTTATAATCAAGAGCAAAAAAGATATTCACGAATGAACGAGTAATTCTACTAGAAAATAGCACAATATTGTCATTTAAACAATGTCGCGCAAGGTTTCGCATTTGCGGGTTAGTACTATTTTATTGCACGTATTTTTTGCAACCTATATACAAAGTTTCAAGCTGATACCAGCGATTATCGCAAAAAGGCGATTTTTGGTGTTTAACGTCTGGACTATTTGACAGGCAACCAGTTTGGATATAAATAATTTTATTAATAATCGCATACACAGATATGCAACCTACAAAACATAGAACAAAATACAATATGTACTTTGTAGCGTGGTTGCCAGCTGTAATCGACTACTCGACAATCATGCTACATGACTATTAAGATACGAAATTAAATATTGTATCAGACTATATTTTTAGTTAGATTCATTCGAGACAAACCCAAGAACATAAATGAAATTATAAACACATTTTATATATGATGATATCCTTATATTGCGTATTTGAAGAAGGGGAAACAAATATATAATCATTGTATTCAGCCTTCCCCTCAAAAAATATTCAATACTTTGTAATCCACATCAAGTTATTCCCTTCCCCTTCTGGAATATCCAATACTTTGTAATCCACATTAAGCTATTCTAGAAGGGGAAGGGTTAATCCAATTATTATATTTGTTTCCTTATCTTGAGTAGATTGATGTGCATCACAATGCATTCATCCCTCTCATCCAATACTTTCTAAGATGATATTCGAATGCAATAATTAATTAATATTTTAAAAATATCATTGTTCTCACGTAATAGTTAACAGCTGGCAACCATGTCACACATTACGCTAGAGCTTCTATGTCATTTGTCATTTGATTTAATTGTTTTCATACAAATTTGTAGCCTGTAAAATATATATTTATAAAAGTGGTAATTTAAACAATATTATGAAGAAATAAACTGAAATGTTGTTATAATTAGCGAGAACACATGTTGTTGATCACTTTTTTGTACAGTGCAATACTTTTAAACTGTGGTTTGAATAAAATAACTAGTCCAAAAGTGATGGCTCATGTGGCGAAAAAAAATCTTTTTTGGATTTTTCTCAGCAAAATATGTATAACCCGCAAATTTTTTGACAGATTATTCTCAAAATAGGTGAGTACTATCGATTTTTCGCAAAAATCAGTCAAAAATTCGTGTTTCCCTATAGTTCAACGGACCCTAATAAATGATATAATCAGTTATAATATAACAGGTTTTGATGATTTAATTATACAACCTCCTTTTTTTGTTCCGCCAAAATATTGCCACATATTTTATTAAGATCAGCACTGGAACTTGAATCTCCCATTATTTAACAACAAACACTAATGAAGAAATAATGCTAAATAAGTAATATCAAAAGCCAGTTTTGGCTTATAGAGTTGGTATATTCTTTGCTTAGAACTATTAGAACTGAATAGATAAGGTATATTATTTGCTTCTCAAATGTCACAAGTGACAAGACCATACGATTATGCAGTGTTGCC
>CAJUYI010000682.1:104812-128212 GCA_910591695.1 Galerucella pusilla | reverse complement strand
TATTAAAGGTGGATACTTTTATCTGAAAAGCACTGTATATGTATATGAAATTCTATTTGAGTTTCAATTGAATTGGAAAAAATTTCATTTTAGGATACAAAAGACGTCTATTCGATATTATAACTAAGTTCCATTGAATTCTGATATTTACGGAATATTAAAAGTATGCAATTTTATTTGATTCTTATTGTGTGAGGCTGTGTATTTTGAAAATAAAAGATATATAACTGATTTATTTTACAATGGAAAAGTACAAGAACTTTGAAAGTCAGCAGAATGTCAAAAGGTTATTATTGTTATTATTTCCGGGCTCTTTTTTTGCTTCTATCGTTAGTTGTGTTACTATTTTCCTTTATACAATAACTAGATTGATCATCAGTTTGGCTCATCTAACCCCCGGACTATAACAAGTGGGGCGAAAGTTTTAGAACAAACTTATGGCAGGTAAGAACTTTAAGGACCAAACTATGCTAATCCACATCGTGATTACCTAGTTTATTTACGTCATATGTCAAACTTTACTCGGGTTGTTACAAAATAATGTTTATAATTTAGTTGGCTGAATGCCTAACCGTTCAATGACGTTCTAACTTTAATCGTTGCTGATATTTGATGTTTTAGCAGATATAATGTGAGCTTACACCATCCGCAAATAAAGTGAATTCACCATTAATTAAGTCTGTCACATCATTAATGATTACCGAACAAAGAAGTGGATCTAAAACTGAACCCTGTGGTACCTACACCACTGCTAACTGGTAAAATTTTCGAAACTTAACTCCACCGTACACTAACTACCGACAATTAAATTCACTTGCGTCGGAAAGTTTGAATATTTTGGTACATCTTTTCTCTGGCGCCTTACACGTCTCAGGGGGGTTCAAGGGGTGAAAAATAAAATGTTCAGTTTTCCACTGAGCTTTTCTGCACAAGAGAAAATGTACGCCATAGTGCTGGAACCGATGGTGGCATGATAAACTATCGTTCTGAATGAGTTTACTGCTGTTTCAAATCGCGACACTTTTTTCCCCATGGGCTCATAGTCTATGAATTTACTTGTCGGTAGTTAATGTACGGTGCTTTACTCGTACCAGTTGTTTTCTACACTCAAGGTAAGATTAAAACTATATTAAACGAATACCACGTATGCCATAATCTAATCTATAAAGAGATGTTTTAAAATGAAATGTTTCTATTCACAGAAAATGCTCAGGTAAATTATATTTTCTGTGTACAATATTGATGAGTATTTTACAATCATGGTAGTGAGAAGTTCGATTTTAAATTACGGTCCTTCACGTAATTACATAATGCAAAAATAGTTCTGAAATTAGTCGCTTGGATAATACGTTAGGTGCAGGCCACACTAGATTGCTTCTAGCCGACGATCAACAGTAACTGGCAGCCAACATAGTGTGACCGGCGCTTTAGTAGTCGGGTACGAATTAAATGCATTAACAATGGGCATGACTCAAAATATGTAAAAAAAAGTTGTTATTCTATAGGTCTCCAACTAACAGTTAGATTTTCAGCTGGATATATAAATAGTATTGCGTAGTAAGAACTCAGGTAGTTGAACCATAAATTACAGTACAGTATTTGAAAAATGTAGTATTAATATTACTCACTCAATCATCTCTTAAGTAAATTTTTGGTTTTGAAGCTGGTCCTGAACCAGCATTCGGGATATCAAAAAGAAACATAGCAAGCTAGGAAGAGGAGGAAGCAGCCCAAGCTTCATTTTTCCAAGAAGGACCTAGTACCACCAAGACCACAAAAAGCCTAAAGGAAGCTGAGGTACCAAGGATTCGAAGCTTCTGACTGGTGGTGCCTAATCAATAATTTAATACTATAAGAGGGACAGGGAGTTTGTTTTTGTCTTGGATGGACCAGCCCTGGTATAAAACGTTCATTTCCTTTCACTCGGGACTCAATTTCCGTCAGTTTTTAACGAAGTGTGTAAAAAAGTAAATGGGAAATGCGCTAGCTCGCCTCTGGTTATACTCGTTGAGCCGACCTTCTGATGTAAAAATGGAATGGAGAACAAAAATCGAAGCTACACATGTTCATTGACACGAACTTCCAATTACGGTACTGATAGAAAGAAAATGTGACTATTTATTGATTGAATCACCGTCCTCAAATCGGATTTCGCTACTTTATCGGGATCTAATCACATTCCAGTTTTTAACTAACACCCAGAGTCGGACTTGGGCTTTCCAAACTTCAAAAAATTCTCCCATAAATAAAAAAAATGCAATAGATCAACTAGGGTTGTGAGACAATTTTTCTGACACCCTTGTCATTTATTTTTTATCAACTTTGATTTTAAAAAATATCTGACTGTCATTTAAATATATGACAGTAATAAACACTATAACTGACCGTCATTAAACTAGATTACTGTCATATATTCAAAAATATCTGTTTTGGAATTGCATTATGGCTTTACTTATAATAGTTATATAAATATAATATCCTACATTTAAGGCAAAGCAACTAAAATACCGATAAATGACCATAAATGACAAAAATGACGTAAAAATGACGTATAAATGACTTGTCACGAGTCACGTAAATAAATGACCGTTATTTTACATTCCTAAGAACAACAAGCTTCATCATGGGAAGAAATTTAATGTCTCCAGCAAGATTGCTAACGGTGTCAGAGAAGATCGTAGTTCCCTTAACCCTATTCCTTGATGACAAGCCTTTTATATGTATTTTTTGTGATCTTTAAATATTATATAGGGAACAAATTAATAAACTAAACATTGTTGTAGGGTTAGATTATAAAAGGAATTGTTTATTGTTGACATTTAATAAAGTCAAAGTATATGTTGTGTATTAAAAATGTTTTGTTGGCGTCAGAAAGGTCGTAGAATGGTTATGATGAGCACAAGTACATGTATAATAAATATCGATTTTCCCTGAACATATTCATTGTGCTATTCTGTTGCTTCTTTCCCTTCGAATATTATGAGATGACCTCGAATCGCCAATTGGCACTTATTGAATTTGATTTTAATAACCAATTTACATCAAAGGCAAAACATAATTGTTACCGAATTGAAAATACGGTTTCCAACTGACGGATTAAAAAAAATGTTACGGCTTTATAGGTAATATAAAACGAGATTATTACTCGGAATATTACACAGTCAATTGAGAAATGTATTACGGTATTAAAGGCATTACAAGCTTTCACAGTTCTCATACGTATTGATTTTTAGTTTGGGGGCGTTCGTGCCAAATAGGGACTTAGAGTAATTCATAAGTAATTCAGTGTAGGCCACACGTGACCCATTGTACATCCTCCCGAGTTGTCCTCCTAGGTCACTAGGAGACATCTCTTTTATATCGGCAGGTGTAGGCCAAGACTCATCAAACACTCTGTGTACCAGACGGTCCAATTAGGCTGTGTATTCCTCTCTTTTTCCCAAGACTCTCTATCCCAGATCATGGCCCTGTATGGGGTAGCGAAGTAGTACTTACGCAGGCATTCATCAGCCGCTCGAGCCAGAACTGGAATATCTTCCAGGAGCCGGAGCTTCTTGACGTGCCTGCACTCTTCCCCTCTTCGCACGTATCCCAGCCGTTTCAAGCGCAGGTAAGCCCTCCCCGCCTCAGCCTCGATCACATGGTGTAGAGGCCGAAGACCAAGGATCTCTTCCATCGCAACAGTTGGTGTAGTCCTCATGCAGCCAGTTGCTCCCAAACTGACCACCCTTTGAGGGCGTGCCAGTTGCGATCTAGCCGTGGCCAAGGTTACCCTCGGCCACCAGACCAGAGCCGCATATGTGAGCATAGGCAGCATAATCACTCTATAGAACCATATGATCGTTTTGGGGGTCAGTCCCCACCTCGGACCAATGGCTCTCCTACAGGCCCAAAGTGTTTCCAAAGTAATTTGAAATATTGTTGTGCTGATTGGACATTAAAAAAAACCAACCTATAATCTTAAAATTATTGACGAACATCAGGAAACATGTACCAGAAAAACTGCTGAACAAGTCACAAAAATGTTCAACATTTGCTACCTAATAACTATTCGATCTGTATGCAGTATTGCCATTGAATTTTGAAAAAAAATTGCAAACAATACCAATTTTGCTACCACTGTTTTGTTTACTGATAAAGCCTGCTTCTCAAGAGATGGTATTATGAATTTTAATAAAAACCACACATATGGGCTGATGTAAATCGACATGCCACAGTTTCAGCACTCCTTTTCTGTCAATATTTGGATCGGTATTATTTATTAGGACCATTTTTCCTCCTTCATTTTCTTTCGGAAGATGTACCTCTCATAATTAGAAGACATATGTGGTTCCTCCACATTTAACAGGGGATCCTTACCGTTGGATAGGTCAAGGATCTCTTAACCCAAGGTTACCTGAACCAAATCCTCTGGATTTTTGTGTCTGGGGCTGTTAAAAATGCTGTAAATTGCTAGGCCAGTTTCTCTTTTTTACAAACCTTTCGACCACTTTACTCTTCTGGCTGGCGAAAATATTCTTGTGATACTTTTCTTGTGTTGTTAGTTCGTTTAACAACTTTATTTTCAAGCCCACTCATTCGAGTTGACAAGCTCGAAGATATTTCAACGAAATGTCATTTATATTTTGAAATATTTGTATAAATATATATCGATATACTGGATACTAACTTTTTATATTCGTATTCGTGTATACTCTGTAGAATTATTAACAAAAGTTATTTTTGGGTTTACGGCTACTCTAGACCAGTTTATATAACGATCGAGCTTGAATGTTCGATTCGGTAGTAGTTTGTTGGTTCAACTTCACATGTTATTTTTATAGATTTCTGTTTTATGTTATAATTATAAAATTTTTGTTAACAGAAAGTTAAACACGGATCATTACTTGACCACAAACATGGAGTTTTTCAAAAATAATTCAAAAATGAAGAACTGAGAGTATTTTAATTACTGCATCAACAATTTACATTTTGTCAATCCTTAATTATCTTGCCCCCCTGACCCGTTCGCTGGCGACGCCCTTGATTCCAAACAAACTAGCTACAATTACTTTTAGAACGTTTATTACAGAATTATTTTTTTATCGAACAAGAATGTTTTATAAACATTTCAGTTACAAAACGTTTTAAGAGTTGAAGTGGGCACAATTTATTGCAGTAGTTCGCTAATTACCGTGTTTTTGACATTTTAAAATACGACTGTGTCATAAAAATGTAACTATTTCTGGTCTGCCCACCAGAGGACGCCAGTGGCTAGAAGAAATATTTTTATTTTCGTTCTGTGTATCCGATGGTATCAAAATTTCGGAAATATCCTAAGAAAAACCTTGAGCTGACAATGTTTCCAAGTTTGGAAACTGAAAGTAATCGGGGGGAGCCAGATCAGGTGAATATAGCGGATCAGGTTAATTTTTCTACGACAATAGCAGACGAATGGGCAGGAGCATTGTCCTAATGGAACAAAACTTTTTTCTTCACAACTGCGGTCGTTTTTCTTAAGTTCGGCATCAAAACGTGGCAAAAAATGAGCATAATATTGGCCAGTTTTTCCTTTTTTTGAATAATCAATAAAGATTACACCTTTGCAATCCCAAAACACTGTGGAATACCTTATTGCTTTCTTGTTATTGTCCATTTAACTACACCAACGAAATTTGAAGTAATTCTGATACCGGCAACATTCGATAATCTTCAGTTTTTCTTCACAAAGCTTACTTTTTATTGTCTGAATAGTGAATATTATGGAGTTGATCAATTTGGCAACTGTGTACTTTTATTTTGTAACGATTTCGGTAGTAAACAGGGCAGTGTGTCATAGTCAGGGTTGCCAGCTGTCCTATATTTCAAGGATAATTCCTGTAGAAAGAGTATTGTCTGGGTCGAAAATAGATTCCCAATTTCTTTAATGGTGTAATATAAAAATAATTCTGGTTTTTTATATGCGACAATCGGTTTTCAAAGGACAAAAGAACGTAGAATGAGATGAAGTGGATTAGAATATACAGTATGGTTCAAATGAAAGGAATAAATATTATGATTCGTAAATGCGAATGAGGTCTCCGTTATACAGCCCTATTTTGTTCAGGTGCTCCTTTGTGGGAAAGTGTCCCGTAAGAAGCCCCGTTATGTTGCGTAGTTTGTTCCTGCTCATTGAGAGCAGTTCTTTTGCTACTTTTTCTGATGGTTCTCTTATACATTTCTTCCCATGTGTTTGCCTGGGCGTATTCTTCAAAGCAACCTCTTTGACGTACGGGTACAGGTACTTGATTTTATACCTACCAAAACATTTTTTTAAATCCTCAGACAAGCACAGATATTATAGACTTTGTCCAAAATCAATAGCAACAGCTAAAAGGGTACTTCGCTTTAGCCGACATTTCCTTTGATAAGCATATGCCGGTTTTCTTAGAGGAAGAGTCGTTGTGAAGCTTTTTCGATTGCTGGGCATTAACTTGATTCAAAATTAGATACACTTGTATATAGAGCACTGTCATTATTCAAGAATGAATAGAGGATAATTTTCAAAAGATTTTCAAGTCGACTTTTCGTAATTTAGCCACTCACAACAGTGACAAAAAAACAGTAATGCCAATTTTTTTATGTATAAATATTTGTTTATTTATTGATTGAAATTCCTCCATATAGCGCCGATTGAAAACAAAAATTTGGAATTGGGTTATAAAAGGGCACATATTTTAAAAAGCTGTATGAAAAAACATCATTATTCAACGTAAAAGCGTTCCATTTAAAAAGTTTCGCTCGTTCTGGCAGCAATTACTGGCCAGGAAAAATTTCAATTGAAAATCTGGGATTATAGCAAGTTTCAGAGAGGGTTTAATAAATAAAAATCAGGAAAAATGCCAAAAATATCTGCGCTATGCTATTGAATGACATTTTACTATAAATTAAAGTTTAATAACATCTTATTAATTGTACCTTTTGGGTTGTAATGTGCGCTACAATTACAAAGGGGATGAATTCAGTAAAATCATAAAAGCATTTCAACCCTAGAGTACTAATGTATTGTAAAATTTACGACGCTACGTTTTCTTTGTCCCATTTCGTATTGATGCGAATGTTTAAACAAGTTGAGCATGGTAGTACCTTCCTAGTGTTGTATTCAACATTGTGTTAGGTCATTATCTTGCTTTTATTGCCCTACCCGATTGAGGCGGACAACTTACTGTCCTGATCTGATTGTAAGTACCCCATTTGTGGCGAACATTGAGGAAAGTGGTGCGCACAGTGTTCTCAGAACAATTAGTTTATTGTATCGTAAAGTTTACGATAAAAAACATAAGTTTTGTTAATCCAGGATATTCTACTTGTATTTGAAATCAAGGATCGTTTTGTATTTTATTAAAAGTTTTTATCGAGAAGAATCATACCTTCAAGTGTCAATGTCACAAACATATAATTCCGTCGGCGAGTTGTCGATCTGTGGGAATTCCACTTGTCACACATCACCATAACATATCACACATACTAGTTGAGATAAAGACGGAGAGAAATTACGTAACCCATAAACCAACTGGACGACTAACACTAGTAGCAACGTGATCGAGCTTCAGTTAATTTTGTATATATCTGGGACTTGAATCGGGAAAAACGTTGCAAAGGAACCGTCTAGAGATTTATAGTACGGTCGATTATGCCACTACTTTGCACATAAAATATGTCTACAGATATTTTGATTATAACGTATCTAATTTACTACTTTACTAGAACAACTGTTTTAATCAACATCCGATTTCAATGAAAATCTTGCTAGTATTTTGTGCAATTCATGAATAAAAATAGCTATACTCTATTTCTTAATTTCTGACAGCACAGTAGCCTCATTAAATTTTCAAAAAGAAATTTATCTTTTACAGAGTGATCCTAAGAATTTTACAAGTAAATACTAAAATTCTAATGCATAACAAGTAGGTGTCTGTATTGGTTATCTATACATCCCTGTTTCAGCTCAAAATAAAATATTGTAATAAAACTGAACAATGCCAGATAAACGATAAATATTAGGCAGTGGCGGAGATTACGATATTAGTTTATTCTGTCCTTCATTGAGCCATGTCTCATCTAGATAATAGATTTGTCTTCCCTCCTGTCTGTATTTTCGGATATCTCGTAAATACTGTCGTCTCCAACATATTATTTGCTCGTTGTTGATTAGCACTGATTTGCGACTTTGCTTCTCCCAAGTAAAATTTAATTTGTGTAATATTTTCCACAAAGTTTTTCGCCCTATGTCAGGCAAATTCTCGTCCTTCTTTACCATTCTTAGAATTATGTCGAGGGTTGGGATCTCTTTTTTAAAATATAATTCGTGTACTTTTCGTCTTATTGTATTTTGCATATGTTCATCAAGGTCAAGTAGTTTTCTTCCAGTTGACTTTTTAGGTGGAGATATATTTCCATTTTTCCTCTTCTCCCTTAGAAGCCTGTAAATAGTAGATTCACTAACTTCTGTCATATTGGAACATGTCGAAACTATATTTCTAACAGTAGCACCCGGCATTTGATGTACAACAGCATCATGCACATTCAACACTACAGTCTTCGTTTGTAAGCTAAGCACGCTCTTACACTTTACTGGGGTGAAACTTGAAGACATTTTTCACAACACAGTTAACACTTATGGAACGTAAGCGACTCTAAGCAAAACAAATTATACAAATTTGGGCGAGACCAAGTTTCACTGTATATACCTGCAAAATTTCTAAGTAGTCATTAGGACAATCCCTAGTAGGACCCTATTGTAATATTTCTTTGAAATTATCAAGTTGTTTTAACTAACCGAATTTATATATCAGATCGGGTATAAAATTAAATAGTAAATAAATTCCTTAGATGAACGGTGACGCTTATGGTTTACTACCTGACTAGCATCTGTGACCTTTTCGCGTGCTGTCAGACAATAAGAAACAGACTATAGTCACAGAACAACGAAATATCTGCATAGAGGAACATAAATTACACATAATTTGCACAAAGTAATTGATACTTTTGGAACTTATTTTGCTCAAATTGTGATGCTCTAGAGTAGAAGTCGACTTTAAAACTAGGGAGCATGTTTTAACAAGTTTTTCCCAAAAAAATACCAACATAAAAGGTTCAATCAAAGAGTAGCCAAACAAATAAAAAAGAAAGTTGAATAGTTCTGGTCACTTTTGACCTTAAATGTGATTAAGAGCAATCCAAGTGAGCGAAGATGAGTTCGTGACTTGATAAATTGAATATTTGTTGCAAGTGTGGACAAATTTGACCGTACTATAATAATAGCTAATGCTCACGCCAATCAGTAATCACTTAACTACCGCTTTTAATGCGCCAAAGACATATTTGATAATCACCGAACAGAGAGCTATTACGCGTTGTTAAATAACCGACGAATTCAAACCAAATGACTGGCCAAAAGTTGCTTGGAAGTAACGTCGATATTCCGCCTCGACAACCACCACTAGCTAGCGGTGCCAGTGCCAAGTCAAAAGTTAAAAACTTGTCGGTCTATCGGACTCCTCTGCAGTCTAGACTGGACACTCCCACTCGAATTCGTCGCAAAGGAAACCGCATATTTTATAAGGGTTTTAAAGCTTTAACTCAATACAAGGTGAAACACGAAAATCAAAAATTTGTGTACCTAGGAATATCGAACAAAAACTATAATGGTACTGATATAAATAACTATCCAAGTTTTCGAAGTATTCAAGACGACGTAAGTTTATTTGGTAGTTGTCTGGGAGTTTCTTATAAAATTAAGTGAAAATTTACGACTCGGAGTTTCAACGTTAGAATTTAACTGTTGGCAAAGTTTTTTAACAAAATAAAAATACAGAACGTGTCTGTGTAAAGGTGTGTATTGTAAGTTTTATTTTTAAACATGGTAATGAAAGAAGCTGAAGGTATTTCAGTGAATATTTTTATAAGAAAATTGTTGTTTTATTCAAAAAAAATGTTAATGACTTGTCTCAAGTTATGTATGAGTTTTTTTAGTCGTCTGACAACATTTTCCACCTTCGCGTGTTCAACTATTTTTGTGGAATTTTGTTCTAATTATAGTACTGCTTAAAATGCTCTAATTATTTTTTTTTACATCAGAATAACTAACTCTTATAAATGTCCCCTTTCTAAACTCAGAAATAATGAAACTTCAATTTGTATTTTAGCTGTATTTTGAAATTGTTAATAATAGTTTTATACACTATGATCACTTCGTTCGCACCATATATACGATTTTATCTATTTATACAGTGTGGACACTATTTTTATGGAATAAAATTCTTTAGATCATTATTTTAGAAAATTATAAAAAATGCGAGACACGTCAACTTTTGAATTGAGTTTTGCGTTATGTAAACATAAATGTAAATGTATAGGGTGATTCACGCAAGTATGCCATAGTCGGTGTTGTTTTTTTTAATCAAACACCCTGTATATTTGCATATTTTTGAAATCCTCTTAATGAACCGATTCCAACAAACTAAATAATGTATGGTCAATTATGCATTATACAGGGTGAAATTTTGAAATCAATAATTTATTACACTTGAAATATTGGTACTTTTTTAAATTAGCTGAATATGGATTTATCAAAAATTGCATAAAAACGCCAATAATTAGACAAAATCGGTAAATAATGTGGATTGTTTTAAATCGGTAAATAATGTGGATTATTTTCTATCCTGTCAGTTGTTGATGTGTTGACAAGTTATACTGAAAAAGTAAAATCTTTGTCAAACTCTCTTTCCTTGTCGACATAACAATGAAATATTTAACTGAGACTCACCGAATTGAAATTTTAATGATGATCGGGTACGGGGATAACTGTAGAAGTCAAGTTGAAGTGGCAAACTTGTTTAGGTAATCACAAGTATCCCGAATTGCCTAATATTTCACAAAGTACTGTGTCTAAAATTAATTAATTAAGAGAACTTTGACATGTTAAACCATTGAAAAGAAAACCACACTGCATTGAAGATGATGTGAAAGTGGATATTTTGTTAAGTATCGAAGAGAATCCAACTTCAAGTACACGTCAAATTGCGCGTGAAAATAATGTTAGTCATACAACTGTTTTAAGATGTCTTCATAAAGAAAAACTTCATCCCTACAAATTAACTTTTGTGCAGGAGTTAGCAGAGGACGATCCAGATCGTAGAATGGATTTCTGCGAAAGATTGATGAATAAGCTGAACAGAAATGAGATAGCTCTTGGTATCATTCTTTTTTTTGACGAATCAACATTAACATTGGATGGAGAGGTGAACCGACAGAACTGTAGATATTGGTCAGCAGACAATCCTAATTGGATGCGTGAGACACATACTCAGTACCCTCAAAAGGTGAACGTTTGAGCCGGTATCATAGGCGACCATATTATTGGTCCGATATTTATAGATGGAAATTTGACAGCTGAAAAATATTTAAATATGCTTAGAAATGAAGTTATTCCTGCGTTGGCAAACTTATATCCCAACGCAATAGATCCTAGCTTACCGAATGAAAATGTTTGGTTCCAGCAAGACGGGGCAACACCCCATTATGCTTTATTGGTAAGAAATTATTTAGATGAAATATTCCCCAATAAATGGATTGGACGAAGAGGTACTATTGAGTGGGCAGCTAGATCGCCAGACCTTACGCCGTTCGATTTTTTTCTGTGGGGTTATCTCAAGAACAAAGTATATGCAACACAACCACCTCAAAGACAGGATAACTACAGAAATACGGAATATTTCACCTCAAACTTTAAACAAAGTAAAGGAGGAGTTCTATAGGAGACTGTGCTATTGCCAACAACTGGGTGGAGAACATTTTGAGCATTTATTTTAATGTATTAAAATCAAATACATCAGGTATTTTATGTATGTGTTTAATAACTGTAAAAATAAAAATTTCACCCTGTATAATTCATAATTGACCATACATTAGTTAGTTTGTTGGTTTCCACACTATATGAAACAAAATGTATTATTTTTTGAAATGTATTTCCAGATACAATAACAATGCAAATTTTAATGTAGTTACGTGTAATATAGATCTGACAAACTAATGAATGTTTGACAGTAACTGTCAGAACGCGTTAGAATTTTACACAAATATGTTAGCGCTATTAAGAAAATAGAAACAATATTAAACAAGCACCAAACCTATTTTTTCAATGTAAATGGATGCACTTACATAATATTTAAACGTAGTTTTCAGTTCTGATCAACTTTTTTATATACTATTTTTCGATATTGTCAAATTTAAAGGTACTTTACTCTTGAGTAAAGTTCATATTTTTTGAGAAACCTCCTATAATACTAAAAAAAATTGATATCTGCTAATTGTATTTTAGATTTAAGAGCATGCAGAGCTTTTTATGAGGAATAAGTTTTTCTCCTAAAATTGATAATAAAAAAGTTTCCCATATGGTGCGAACTTAAGTATATGCACACTAAACTGTGGTTATTTTTTTTACACTGAAAATATTGTTGGACATACTGAAATAAATCTCATTCGACCTTTTAGAAAAAAAATTGTTATTTTACCCTAAACCTACATTAAAAAAATTAAAAAACCACAACCTTATTCACTTACCTGTTCGCGAGCAGAACGGAATAAAGACAAATTTCCATATAAAACTTGTGTGCAACAAGGATCTGCACCGAACCCACTTTTGTTGTTTAGTAACTAAAGCTTCTATAAAGTCGGAAGATGCTGAAAGTAGAAATAAGGGACTAATTTACTAAATTAAAAGAGAATACCAGTAATTTATACTGGAAGTGAGATAAAGTGGATTTATTTTTAATTTCAGAAACCTCCGAGATTATTAATGGGTAATCATTAACTAAGTTGACGTTTTAAGCCGTCAAATGTCAGTTCTGCCAGAATAGTAGTTGTTGTTTCTTTATAAAAAAGGTCAATAAACAAATTCAAGTGATTCAGTATTGATCATTTAGGATTCTTAGTTTAGTATCTAAGTAAATCGTAAAGAAAGTTTCAAACATACCAGTGGTATGAGTTTAAATATAAACATATCTACCATTAGTTTGTATTTAAATATTAACTTATTTTTAGCCACTTACCAATAAACTGATGCTCCATAGAACTTAGGGATAGAGCATTTTAAAACTGAAAATAAAAGACAAAATGTTAACAGTGAAATACACTTTTCAGAAGCATAAAATGATTTAGAGAAGTAAAATTATAACCAACAAATACATTTTCTTATAAACAAATAATTATTAGACATTATTTTTGAGGTTAGGTGAATGTCAGAATTACATTATTGATCTCAATTAATTTAGAAACAAATTCTCATTGACCTATTGTTAGATAATGAAATTAATATGTTTTACTAAACATTTTACAATCTGTTTTTGACAAGACAAGCTGTCAAAAAGTTCATAAAATGAAGATATTTATGATGGAGCTAGAGAGTTAAATCCACAACTTCCAAGGTTGAAAATTCCCAATATGAAACCGAAAATCAACTCCTAATTAATCGAAAAGTTGTTTTCATATTTACTGTGAACATGAATATTTTGTGCCGTATCAGCAAGAAAGCTGTACAGCATACATAAAATAAAAAATAAAAAGCTCGGAGTGGGTGTGCTATCTGACATCTTATTTCGATTTTCCACGGAACTTCCCCTAAATTTCACTTCCATGAAATTCAGATTTTGGTGAAAAATATGTAGCTATAAATAATTTTGTATAAAAACAATATTGACTTTAGCCCATAGGCGTACAATTCCTATTTAGAGAGATATAAAATATAGTACCGTCATATTAAGGGATAGTAGTTCAACAAAAACTTGTGCAACATAATTTTGTATACCCAGGAGATTGTTTTCAGCATTTTTGCTGCTTGAAATTACCTATCAAGATAAAATTATTTGAATAAAAATGCCATTAGTTTAAAATTCGCGCTAAACCGCTAGATTGCATTTGGATAATGGCAAGAGAATGATTCAAACAAGTGGTCAGAAGGTTTGCCGTTTGTCCAATTCGCCAAAAACACAACTTATCATGAATGAATACGCCAGAGTCCTTATGAAGCCATGTTTGGCGTTAAATCAAAAAGGGGTATGAAATCGTCATCACTCCTTCGCGGGCAAATTTCAAACATTGAGACCGAAGAACAGCTAGAAGCCTATGTTGAAACAGACATGGATAATGAAAATACCTTTGGAGCTGATCCGCAACCTGGCACGTCTTCATCTCAAGCACTGACTGACCCGCAACCTGACACGTCTTCATCTCAAACACTGACTGATCCGCCACTTAGCACATCTTCATCTCAAGCACTGACTGAACAACACGAGCTAATTTTTTTAAAAAGAGTAGCTGCAAAAGAAAATCTTCTACTTCAAGCAACAAAAATGTTGCGAACCTCAAAAAAAAGTTTCCTCCTGTCCAAATTGGTGATACCGTAAGAATTCAAGTCACTGATGTCGACCGTGGTCGTACAGGCCCTCGAAATGTGTTGTTGGAATAGAGGATTCAAAGTTTTTTAGATTAGCTAACAAAAATGGTACCTTGAAGCAGCTTTTCACCCGTAATCAGTTCGTAATTTGTAAAGAAAAGTTACTTTTCATGGACGAAGTTTCAACAAAAGAAATGTCGCTAAGAGAAGCAGCTTCTGCTAATTCAAAAAGTGGAGGGCAAGGCTATACACGTTGTAACTGCAAAAGGAAGTGTTCCACGACTAAATGCAGCTGTAAAAGCAAGGAACTTTTGTGCAATTCGAAGTGCCACGGTAGTTTAAGTTGTTGCAATAAATAAGGTATTGTTGTTATTTTTTAAATTTCATTTTATATTTTTAAGTTCTACTGTTTGTTTTGAATTCAACAAAGTCCTTTTCCCATATTATTTTAATAAATAGAGACCTATGGATTTTTTTTGTTTTTATTTAAAAAAAAAAGTTCTTTTCAACATACACCATGAGTGAGTGCATCCTGAATGTCGACAATCGCCGGTGTAAGTTAGAAATAATGAAATTTCAACAATATTTTGGACATACTTCAAGCAACGTTGAGAATGTTGACATTCACCGGTGTATCTTCACATTCACCAGATTTCGGTCTTTCACGGTAACATATATACACCATGGTGTTGAAGATATTTATAAACCTCGCACCTTATTCCGCTTGGTCAATAATAATAGTCTTCTCTACTACTACTACTACTAAATGTGCAGGCGAGCCTTGTTCTGGACAACTCAAGCCAAGGTTCCGACACTGAGGCCACTGGCGGGTCCAATGTGCCATTCCTGCTACCTAGACATCTATGAAACCGAGCCCTTCAATAAAGGCCACAACCTTTTTCAATGGATGTCTGCTTGTGTCTCCAGGGGCCATAACAGGGACTCCGAAGATTCGCCTGCGTAGTACAGCCCAGTGTGGACACTCTAAGAGAACATGGACTGACGTTTCGTCAGTCATGCCGCAACCCCTACATAGGGAACTTTCCTCTACTCCTAAGTTGTGGAGGTGTTTCCTCATACAGCAGTGCCCTGTTAGGAGTCCTGCTGTCATCCCGATAAAGTTGATCAATTTTTGTTGTGACATATTTATAGAAATGTCCTACTCTCCTGGTTTATTCGCTATGAAAGTGGCGTGGTTTCGGAAGACCATATATGTATTTAACACCCTACAAGTGTAACCATACCTTAAAGTTTAAAACTGGTACACGGAGAACAAAACCAGAGATCTCTATAAGTATTATTATTATTATTTGTCGAAAAAGATGTCTATCAAAATGTAAGAGTAATCCCATTTTAGTGACTAAGACATTATTATACATCTATTTTTAGTCCTGAATAAAGGAAACTATAAGTCTGTTCCAACCGCAGTCAGAAACGATCAGAGAATAACTGGTCATAGCAAACAATGAGTTTACTTCCGCGTAATTCCTATCACTGATTGCAATGGTCGACTACTTTAAGGACCTATTAATCACAATTATTGTCACTCGAAAACAAATTTAGCGTTTTCGATGCAATCAATATTATCGGGGTTGGTAAATTGCGCACAGCGGTCAGTTTGTAGCCAGGTTTACACAAAATGTTTCTTTTTCATAGATAAATTGCGCACAAGTGACCTTAAAGAGAGTCTAGGGAAATGTCATACAACTTTCTACCGATTCCACGAATTTTAAAAGTTACCAGAGATTCAAAGGATTATCCCGTAATGACTTTACGATAACAATTTGAGGCGTAGGTACATAGATCAGTTTAGTTTTTGCATTTACACTTTACACTTGGGCCTGGGTTTTCTTGTTTTTTTTTGGTTTTCTATTTCTTATTTTCTGATATTTTTATGCACCGCTGTGCGCAATTTACCTACACAGAGACTTAATCCCCTGGCAGCAACTACCTGAAGAACCCTCCCAAATTTGGGAAACTTCTTGACCACTGTGCGCAATTTACCTACACCCAATATTATACCCTTGGTCCTAATACTTTTGACGATATTGACAGGACCGTATTAATTACGTTTACAATATTTATTCAGCACTCATTGAACGTGGTAATTTCAGCAAATAAGTACTACTACTACTACTACTAAATGTGCAGGCGAGCCTTGTCCTGGACAACTCAAGCCAAGGTTCCGGCACTGAGGCCACTGGCGGGCCCATTGTGCCATTCCTGCTACCTAGACATCCACGAAGCCGAGCCCTTCAATAAAGGCCACAACCTTTTCCAATGGATGTCTGCTTGTGTCTCCAGGGGCCATAACAGGGACTCCGAAGATTCGCCTGCGTAGTACAGCCCAGTGTGGACACTCTAAGAGAACATGGACTGACGTTTCGTCAGTCATGCCGCATCCATTACATAGGGAACTTTCCTCTACTCCTAAGTTGTGGAGGTGTTTCCTCATACAGCAGTGCCCTGTTAGGAGTCCTGCGATCTTCCTTAGTCTACTCCTTGGTAGTTCAGTAGCTGCCCTGGCGTGTCCATCAGTCCATCCCTTCAGTAGAAGTTTGGATTGTCTAGGACCCTGCGAGCGAGGTGGTGATTCCTCAGCCACTTCTTCGTCTCCTTGCGTATTATTTGTTTTGTTAGGCACAGGGTCGGGCCCAGCCCCTGCTCCATTACCGGAGCATGAGCCATCTGTGTACCAGACGGTCCCATTAGGCTGTGTATTCCTCTCTTTTTACCAGGACTCTCTATCCCGGATCATGGCCCTGTATGGGGTAGCGAAGTAGTACTTACGCAGGCATTCATCAGCCGCTTGAGCCAGAACTGGAATATCTTCCAGGAGCCGGAGCTTTTTCCCCTCTTCGCACGTATCCTAGCCGTTTCAAGCGCAGGAAAGCCCTCCCCGCCTCAGCCTCGATCACATGGTGTAGAGGCCGAAGACCAAGGATCACTTCCATCGCAACAGTTGGTGAAGTCCTCATGCAGCCAGTTGCCCCCAAACTGACCACCCTTTGAAGGCGTGCCAGTTGCGATCTAGCCGTGACCAAGGTTACCCTCGGCCACCAGACCAGAGCCGCATATGTGAGCATAGGCAGCATAATCACTCTATAGAACCATATGATCGTTTTGGGGGTCAGTCCCCACCTCAGACCAATGGCTCTCCTACAGGCCAATACGTGTTTGTCACCTTGCTTAGGCGACTATCAAGATGAGCCTTCCATGTCAGTAATTTATCAAGGATCACTCCCAGATACTTCACCTGTTCAACCACCGGTAGTGGTACTCCATCAAGATTTAGACCCTCAGGTCTTATACCTCTCTTTTTGGTAAAAGCAGCTATATCAGCCTTGGCAGGATTAACTGCAAGTCCGTGTTCGTTACACCACCCATGTACCCTATTCAGAGCCCTTTGCATGAGGTCCCTGAGAACGGTAATGTGCCTTCCAACAACAAGGACAACGATATCATCGGCATACCCAATCGTTAGAAAGCCCTCACCGTTTAAAAGGGTTATTAGCTCGTCAATGACTAGGTTCCACAATGTGGGCGAGAGAACACCCCCTTGCGGACGTCCTCTAGCGACGATTACTTTTGCCACATGGTCTTTCCATGTGGCCTCTACTGTACGGTTGCACAACATGGCCCCAAGCCAGTGAGTGATCATTGGCTCTATTCCATGATTTGCCGCAACCCTACACATGGATCCTACAGGGGTGCTGTCAAACGCACTTTGTATATCCAAGAAAGCAAATAAATAGCGTTAGAAGAAAGAAAATTCCACGGGTTGGGTGATAATTGCAAAATAAAAGTGCTATTAAAAAAGTTTGCATTTCATAAAAAACCAAACTCAAGCTCTGATATAATTAATATATCTCTATCTGTTATAACTTTTATGAAATTGTCGTCGGTAGGGCACTCCAAGAATTGATTAATTTCTGTCGGAAGACCTATCCGGGTTTCCTGGCATACGTTGAACATATTTTCACGTTTTCATTATATTTAGTCGTAGATTAAAATGGGTAACTAAGTTTCAAAGTAATGTACGCGGAAGACACGTAATATTCATAAATACACGTTTTTAATTTGTATCCACATTAACCATAATAAACATCTACAAAGCGAATGAAATGCATTAACTGACACGAACAGCATGCAATGGAAACTATGTAGTGGACTGAGGTCTCCAAAAATGAAGGTAAACAGAGAAACAGTATAGTCTGTTCGTACGTACAGTGAAGTGACTAACTATACCACTGTTTGTGTAAGCTGTGAATGTCCGAACTGGTCCGTACTTTGCTTGTAATTATTGTTAACAATACATAATTTAATACACAAAAACAAAATTATCATACTGTTGGAGGCATGTCAGAGGTCATTCTGTGGAGGTACTGTTTCAATTAAACTCATTACCTAATCGTTGGGAAGGGCTATAACATATTAATATTACGGGGATATGACAGAATGTTTTTTTTATCCAAATTAATGGTATTTTTTTAATCAGGTTTTGCATGCAACAAAAACGAAATAATCAGAAATAAATTAATACTAGGTAATATGTTATTATAATAAAACCTTTTATTTTATTCTGCCGTGACCTGGTTATTTATATTTTTAGTCATAAAAAATGATCACTTTCTGCGAAATCTACCCATTTATCATACTCTATTCCCATAAAAACAATCATATAATTTTTTTCTTCCACTCCACTTTAATCTTAATAGAAAAAATTTGTGGGAGGACTGACTCCTTACACGCTACCATTGACTTTGTCAAAAGGTCTCAGGTCGATATGGGATTGAGAATGCCATTAAGTTCTAGCGAGATTTTGACCCAAGCGTTATATAAGGATAAAGTGACAGAGAGAAAATTATTGACATAAAATGTTTCTTTGGAAGTTTTCTCGAGTAAATGTATTTATAAATATTTAACTTTGAATTCTTACTACAATAGAATGTTGGAAAAGTTTGAGATTCGGTCATAAATTTTTAAGATTCACTTTGAATTCCGTTCCGCTACGAATATTTAGCTGTTTTTCAAAGCCGGGGTTATCTGTATCATTTTATTGGGAAAACAAGTTAATCAGAAAGCTAAAATTAGTTATTTAAAAATAAATTCAACACTTTATCACGAAATGTCTTTCCGGTTTGGTTTCAATCGACCCTTTTTTTTCTCTTTCATTGGGGATCGTTTGTGGCGATTTCATCTTTCAAACGTACTAACAATCCTCCGTTTATAATCACTTTTAATCCTCTTCAAAATATAATCGATGCTTCTACCATGCGCATACACAACGAGAACGAATACGTTATTTTTCTTTTCTGCCAACAGCGATTTCATTTTGAAAGGATGTAGAATTGATGCCTATCGCTACAGCTAGAAAAATTATAGTTATCTCTGCTAACTTTCTATAGTTTGGCAAAGGACTAGGCTTCCATCTTAGACATACGTAGACAAACCTGTATTACAGATTCCTCCTGATTCCACCAAGTAAAGAGATAAGAAATGAATAAATAAAACCAGACAAAGTTGAACCGACCTAATTTTCATTTGTAGTTAAAACTTGTTAGTCTACAATTAGAAGGATACGCCCTTTTCTTTCATACTCCTATTACCTGTCGGGGATCCGTCAGGTATAAATATTTGCAATCTATAATCTATCATATCTTTATACTTAAAGGGCACGACAGGAGTAAATGAAATCGCATTGCTGATTCTTTAGCCAGGGAAGCCGCTGGACTAAAAATTCTAGGACCCAGTGACACCTACGGCCTAATGACTTCGACAATTTAGGAACTAGCCAAACGTTATACCATGCTCAATCCCTTAAGAGATGGGATAATCAAAGGATGCAGTCTTGCCAGGATCACCCTGGGCGATCCTGGGAAGCTGGCGCCGAAGAAATATTTGGCGATGACCAGGAAAAACCTACGTTTAACAGTAGGATTCCTGACTGGTCACTGTCAACTAAGGAGACATCTCCATACTATGGGGCTGGTGGAAACACCTCTATGCAGGATGTGTGAACAGGAAGATGAAACTGTCAGGCATGTCTTATGCGAGTGTTCGGAGTTATCGTCAATAAGAGAGTGTGTGTTCGGTGAGTCTTGGCCTACACCTGCCGATATAGAGGACATGTTTTCTAGTGACCTGTCCACCTTCCTGAGAAGGACAGGATGGACAATGACCTAGGAGGACAACTCCTCGGGAGGATGTACAATGGGTCACATGTGGCCTAAGTGCTGTGGGCCTACACACTCACCACTCACCCTCCCTACTCTACAGATACTACGGATATTTTGATACCAATTTATTCGTCTTGAAAAATAGAACATTAAATTTGATAACATTGCGCCAATGTTGTGACTTTTATAATTAACTCACATCATATCATACATCATATCTTTATACAACTGAAAAATATAATCCTATTATTTTGTTTTGACGAAACGGGTATTCATCGTATGTACAACTATATTCACAAGTCCGGCTCTGTTTCACCGCAGCAGGTGGTGTCCTATTGAATGGTTAGATTATGTAATCGAATCGAAAATTTCTGACAAATAAACTGATTTTGTGGGTTTGTTGCATTGGCGCAATGTTATCAAATGTTCTATTTTTCAAGACGAATAAGTTGGTATCAAAATATCCGCGTTTCAGTGGTCTTTTATTTTCCATAAGCTGGAAGCATAGTCCTTTATCTGAAGCTACGGGGCATCTATAAGAGGCGAGGAAACAGGCGCGTACCTGTCATAAAAGTACAAATGGCGTACGGTACCTATTTTACCAAATGAAACTGAAAATACAAAGGTCACTGACAATACCAACGCCACTGGATAAATCAATATCAGTCAATTGAGGAAGGGAGAGGGAAGAACACTCGCACGCGCTTGCCAATAAGAAGTCAGCTGGTCGATAAAAATCACCAACTATGTAATTCGGAGGGTGCGGTAATTATGGTTTTCGTACAACGCTGCCAGAGCTTGAAGAAGCCCATAACAAATTTAATATTCATAAATTGCAAAGTCCCTTTTCCAATTATTATAACTACAAACTTAGCACATTAGCTTTTTCATAGTTAAACGTGGCAATATCGAATGTTTTCGACTGCATACCTTTCACGGCTCCAGATAAACTTGCCAAAGTATAAATACGTGCTCGTGGCTTCTCGAATATTCGAGACTGATCGAGCAAGATAAGTCTAATTATCAGTAGGACCTTCTATCACTCACCAATGGCGGTCGACATGATTTTATTTATATTTTATCGTTATTGAGGGTACTTAAACAATTAGAAGACCACTCCACGAGGTAGCACTACAGAAAGGAGTTAAGTAAACAAAGGGGGTACAATATAATGAGGCTGAAACTGGGAGCCTGATCTACAACCTTTTTTACTAAATTTTCATATTCTATCATGTTTTTAATAGTGTAGATGGCGGTGGCTTCAGCAGCCGTTGATATGGAAGGTTTGTTTTGGTTATTAGAGTAATCAAAAAAAGTTCTATCCAATATCTATGATGCGTATAGAATCTAAAGCACTATTAGTGAAATTTTATATTGCGGAATGTTTTCCAACAGTGTAGAAAGCAGCGGCTTTAGCAGTCGATTCAGAGTCCATCCCAAAAAATAATGCAATATCTTTAAATCGCTAAACAACTTAACTTTAATGTAATATAAAATGGAAATTATGAGAGTACAATGTATTTTGCGGTAGGACCGCCCCTGATCTGCCCTTCCGCATGTTGAACGGTTGAACTAACCCTAAAACGGAGTTATTGATTTTCTTTTAGGTGGGTTTGGTATCGTCTATAGAAAATTGTAGATCCCTAGGTAATAGTCGATTCCATGTCATGTTAACACTCTTCAAAAGTTGTTTGTTCGCAATTAACATCAGATAATGTACAAGGGATATTTTAGCGGTTTAGAATCACAGCGAAATTTGAATTTTAAAATAAACAAAATGCAATCACATTATACCACCGTACACTAACTACCGACAAGTAAATTCACTTGCGTCGGAACGTTTGAAAATTTTGGTACATCTTTTCTCTGGCGCCTTACACGTCTGTTATAATACAACAGTTACGAGGGACAGTCGTGTGGTTAAATACGTGTATTACTGATTTACGGCACAATCCGATACAGTGAATTATGAACCATAATACACTACAGTGTATTATGAACCATAATTCACGACAGTTGATATATGGGTACCATATACCTTTAGTTAGGAGGTAAAATATTGACTTATTATTAGGTGGTCGTGGACAAATATTTTAATGCTCACGCAAAAACAATGATCTGCTCACAAAAACGTAAGCAAAACTAAAATTATATTTCCGAAATTTCGATCAGCAACACATTAGCATTGCGTGCTACCCCTGTACTCAACCCTACTCGATTTAAGCTAGCCAGAACTCGCCAGACGATAGGAGGGGTAAGGAAATTTTCGGTAACCCATAAATCGACGAAGTGAATTTACTTGTAAGTAGGTAGTGTACGGTGACAATACCAACAGTATTACATAAAGTACAAATAATACAGGATGTTGCTAATTAGAACTATGGTTAATTGTTAATAGTTATGTTTTTTTGAAAGAGTATTCAACTAAGTGATGTTTTTAATAAACAATATAAAGTAGGTATGTCTATTAATAATCTAAATATGTGGATATTGTGGATGAAAACTACGATCACAGGATTGGCAAAAAAAAATCATCTGAAAGTGGACATTCTACAACCTACAGACATGGATTCTGTAGTGCTTTTACCCACAGATGTACCTGGGGCAACGTTACAAAAAAATATACGTTTAGAGGACAATTCTGTTAAGGAATTAAAAAGGTGGTTGGAGTGCAGGTCCCTTAAACAAACTGGGTCTAAGGATGAGCTCTTTAAGAGGTGTGTTGAATGGATGAACAAATTCATTGTTCTCATATTTGATTCTTTTATACTCGATTTGAAATTGGTTGATAGTAATAAATCATTAAAA
>CAJUYI010000682.1:76197-104712 GCA_910591695.1 Galerucella pusilla | reverse complement strand
ATTTATTCCTGTTGATAGACCGTCTAAAAATGCTTGCCGGTGAGAATTAATGACAGTGGCGGCTCGTGGTGTTCGGTAATTTTAGAAAAAAGTTTACCTTGTGAGGGGGTTGTCTCCCGTCGATTTTATCGTCCTTTCTCCCCGGTTTATATGCGTTATTTTTGTGTCAGTGCGGTCCTGGATGGCTTAAAAAGATGACATAGTAACAGTTGGTTCCTACACTTCATTAAATACACTTGATGAAAATGTTATCCGAATTTTGCTAAAAATAAATCCGTTATTCTTAGGAAAACTTGGCAAAATCCATGCTCAACTAAAGAATGATTGGTTTTCTCAGAGAATCTCCTTACGCAAAATCTCCTTTATTGCGTAATAGATAATAATTTTACTTATTACGAAGATTGACGTAAAAAAAACGCAACGTTTATAATATTTCCAACAAAAAGAAAACCTCTGGAATTTGAAATAATTATTATATCTTGTAACTTGAAAAGACTGCACTTGAATTGGAAAATAAAAAGGAAACGCGAAGGCAAAGAAGACTTTATTAGATTATGGATAAACAAGAATCTCCAGATGTAGGATAATCACATCGGAGGCTGCCGGATGCAATATTCTCTCTCCTTAAAGTGCACATTTTAATCCACCTTGATTTTTATACAAAAAAAAGATTAGAACGATGTCAGTCGAGAAATTTTAATAAAATCTCTTCAAACACTTCAGATTGATAAACATTGAATTTTCTTTTTATGGAAAAAATTAAGTGAAAAATCAAACAGGGTGGCTCAAAGTTACAAAAACATGTAAAACGTATCCTTCATACAGTCCTAACGACTTTTTCACTCATTCAAAAATTAAGAAGGTTCCATTCCCCAAAAGACGCAGTCAACGCGTTCCAAGCAATTTATTGCTTTTTAATGACTATCAGGCCTACACATTGAGGCTCAAGTGGATATATTATTTATATATATTTCAATTTTTTTTTTAATTTGCGGTTATTTCAATGACTTTTTTAAATGTAGTTAAATGAGAGTTATTTCCCACAGCACAACATTCAAATGGATGTCGGAACTGCTCACCACAAGAGTGGCAGAGACGAGGACGAGCAAAGATATTGTCTCCATCTGCACTACCAGAGGATGCCCACAGGGAGGAGTAGCATCCCCATTAATGTGGAGTCTGACGGTTGACGAACTCCTGTGTGGTTTGACGGATCTCGGATATTGTCATAGCAGCCAGGGGGAAATTCGAAAACACCCTTTGTGATATTGTACAAAAGGGTCTAAACTATACAAATAGCTGGTGTAGGCAAGTGGGACTTAGCATCAATCCCACTAAAACCATCTTGATAGCCTTCACTAAGAAAAGAAAACTCAACCTGAAAACCATAAAACTTGATGGGAATGAGATTGAATGGAGACAAGAAGGTTTAACTCTAGACCAGTGGTTCCCAAAGTTGACTGGACTCCGACCCATAGTTTGGGAAATACTGCTCTAGACAGTAAACTCCTGTGGAACAAACACGAAAAGGAAATTACATACAAAGCAAAAATGGCTCTAATGGTGTAACACTGCCATAGTGAGACCAATCATCACTTATGGAGCCATTGCGTGGAGTAGTAGAACTAGCCTATTGAGGACGAGAGAAAACCTCTCCAAAATTCAAAGACTAGCCTGTATATGCATTACAAGAGCAATGAGAACATGCCCAACGGCAGCCATGGAAGTGATTCTCAACCTCATCCCTCTACATATGGTGTTGGAAAGCGTTGCAGAAAGAACAAGATACAGACTAAGTAGAGAGGGAATCGTTAAAAGAAAAACCACCTCCTCACTTATAGAAATCAGACAACCTAGGACATGCCACAAGACGGTGTGATGAAGAAGTATAACTTTTTAAAGAAATTCGTTACGGAATTGAGCAACAAGAAGGAATGGGATCCAAATACCATTACCAGACTTGGAAAGAATGCCATTCAATGGTACACAGACGGCTCAAAAGCAATATAAGGAACTGGGATAGGAGTGTTCGGGCCAGGAACCAAACACTCTGAAAGCTTGGGAAAAACCCCAAGTATCTTTCAAGCGGGAATCCACGCCATAAAAAAGTGCGCCCAGTTCAATATTGAAAAAGGATACAGAAGACAAAGGATTATCATAATGTCGGATAGTCAAGCAGCCATTAGAGCACTGAGCTCTTGTGTAATCAGTTCCAAAATGGCGAGGGAATGCCTAGACAAACTCAATGAACTAGGCGAGAACAATATATATAGTCACCTTACGATGGATTCCAGGATACACTGGAATAGAAGGAAATGAAATAGCAGATGAACTAGCAAAGAGGGGGACTGAAATACCTTTCTGGGGGCCTGAACCCTTTTGCGGAATCAGCCCCAATGTAATATTGGAAGAAATAGGTAAAGCTGAGAAAAAGAGAAGATCTGACCATTGGAAAGATCTAGTAGGGCTTATACAATCAAAGACTCTTCTGGGTGACTACAACCTGTTGAGATCAAATGAATGCATAAGTCATGGTAAAACTGCGCTAAGACTTTTAACAGGGATCCCAACGGGACATTGTCGCCTGAATGGGCACCTGAAAAAGCTCAAAATAGTGGAGGAAGAAGAATGCAGATTTCGTGGAATGGAAGAAGAAACCTCCATCCACATACTTTCCAACTGCACAGCACTTCAGGATCCTAGAGCACAGCACCTGGGAGATTACTGGATAGAAGAGGAACATTTACCTATGTGGAAGCCTGCAGACATCCTAAAATTCCTCCGGGAAGTAGGACTAAAGGAACTACTTGTTTCTGAGACTCTCCTCAGAAACTGAGTAGAAGTAAGGGGGCACAATAGATCTTTTAGGTCTCAGTGAATGTCACCCCACAATACATACGTACAGAGATCGTAAATTAAAATGAACGTAGGACAGGAATAGGTTAATCTCGTAATCCGTTTTTAGAATGTTTGTAAATAAAGATAGAAAATGAAATTTAATTGGAAAAACAAACAATACGCAATTGATTTAAGTGTCCAAATAAACGTCAGTTAATGGAATAGAAATTTAAAAAATCGGATTATCCTATTTTTCACATTTTCCCTCAACAAATCGAATGAAATCGTGGGAGAAACAAACAATGTACCTATATTAAATTTTTTAACGCAGTTATGAATTAACATCATAAATTCACATTGTATATACATATATATACTCATTTTATTGGTAGTAAAATTAGATTAATTCATCTTATTTTTTCGTAATTAAATTAAGTTGCCAGTTTGTGTAATATTTTTACTGTTTAACCTGAATTTATTGTATAATTTACAATTATTGTTTCAATTACATATCTTGCTGTACAAAAATAGCATTTCTTAATTTAGATGTGATATTTGAGGATAATTAAACAATCAGGAAAGTAAATAAAGTCACAAATATCATAAAATTTTAAGCTCTGAAATTTAAACCGATCCGAATTTAGACGTATAACTTTAAAACAATAGTAAAAATGTCTTCTCATCAAGCTCTTTATATACATGGTGTTTCCAAAGTAATCTGAACTTAAAGACTTAAAGTTCCTGATAATGGCTCTGTTTTGCTTTCGTCCAGCCACCCTGTATAAATTTTTTTAAATAGTTTCGATTGGTCTTTGGAATTGGATAGTGAGTAACGTGTTTCAGAGACTAGGCAAGGTGCAAAGACTTGCTTGTCTCAGTATTGCAGGGTGTATGAGAAGCACGCCAACGGCAGCACTAGAAGCCTTATTTGGCCTTCCTCCATTACATTCCGTGATAATGGGGGAAGCAAGGACTATTTAGGCAGCAAAGTAACCTGAGCAACAAAATAGTTAGATCAAAACACATATCCATTAAGGACATCATAAGTGGAGCCATTTTAGATATGAAAACAGACTATATGGCCACTAAGCTTCTCCCCAGTCCCAAATTTGAGGTAGAAATACCTCACAGAAAGGACTGGCAAGACCCAAGCAGACTCCATCTCACTAGGAGAACATACCTCTGTATTTCAGGCAGAAATTTATGCTATCCTAGAATGTGTCAGAATTAACAAACATAGGACTGACACTCATAGGATAAACATACTAACTGAAAGAACTAAATGAACTAGCAGACCACATAAGAGTAAGACTAGTGTGAGTGCCGGGACATAAGAATATTGTGAACGGGGGACATTACTAAAAAAACACAAAAAGTACAAAAAAAATAGTGTGAACGGAGGACTTTACTGAAAAGTGACATGTACCTCTTATCAAAAAACACAAAAAAGTACAAAAAAAAACGCGAAAATAGGTTCAGCAACAGCTTATGTTGGACCAGAACCAGCTTTTGGGACCACAAAGAAGGTAGTCCAAAAATGGGTACAAAGCCAACATAGACTATTGCTGCACTGCAGCCTATTGGCTTAGTGTACTCTACTCCCACATTTAGTCCACCCATCCAGTTATTCCCGTACCTTCGAGCAGACGATATAGGTCCATTGGGTTACGGTCTCCATGCCACAGAATAGGGCCAGAACCTCCCTGTGGAATTGCTAAATACCTAAGTAAAGAAAGCATCCACAAATGGATAAACAACCAGGCGTTGCGCTGGTGGTATGAAACCCCAGGACAAAGGCACGCAAAATTAAACCTTAAAAGCCATTAGGCCAAACTGTCACACGACCTACTATGTCAAAGTCGAGAATCGACGAGGATCATGGTGGGAATGCTGACCGGACATTGTAGGCTGAGGAAATATATGCACACAATTGGCTTAGCAGATGAAAGCCTATGCAGGTTCTGCCAGGAAGAAGACGAGCGGTGCACATACTCTGTGAGTGCGAAGGCTGCGGTTTCACTTACTCGGAGAAGAAAAACCAAGGGCAGAGAGCTACGCAAAGGAGGCGGTATCCAGGCTATTAGGTCTAATAAAAAGAATAAAGCTAGATATTGGGCTCTAAATATGGGGAGGAACACAATAGATCTGCAAAGGTCACAGTGGGATAGGACAAAGAGCCACTCCAATTCTAATCTAATCTAATCTAACGTGTTTCAGATACCATCAAATAACAACTTTAGATTGAAACTTTTAATGGCAGAATAATTATTTTATTTCGAATTGAAATTTCACGGATAATTAGAAAGAATGCTATTTATACCTGACCTTAGACGGCGAACGGAATTTTTTACACACAACTAGAGTTTGTTAAAAAAAAACACCTTATGCTAAAACATCATTAGCACAGTGTTGAATACGATTGTTAAATAATTTGATGATGGGACTTGTTATATAACATTGAAATTTTATCTACTTATATTTAAAAAAATATATAAAATTAAAAATAGCGAATTTATAAGCAAAATTTATCTCTCCGTTTATCAACATTTGCTGTTCAAAAACAATAATAAATGGAATGAATACAAGAATGGATTTTTTGAGGGGTAAATCGCAAGTGGAAGTAGGTGTACACCGCAGGGGAAGTATGTGGAAGTTTGGTACAGAAATTAGACGAAGTGCGAAGAAAATAACGAATTTAGAATCATTGATTGGGTCATTATAAAGGGTGTTAATGAATAGGTGTTACAAACTGAAAGAGCGTGTAGAAAATGCGAAAATTTGCGTAAAATTTCCAGTCGACACGGGTCGCTGGACCTTCAGTTTTCGAGATACAGGGTGTTAAATTTACCACAACAGGTAAAATATCATAAAAGTCAATGCTATTGAGTGTTTTTTATAATTTTTTGTGCTCGTTATGGAAGCGTGTTGCATTGAGGTTAATGACAATAGAAATTATGTTGAATGTTTGATTCGAAATAATGGAGTCTAAAGAGAAATAATAATAATCGGTTTTTAATATTGAGATAAATAAACTTCAATTTTATCACTTGGTTAGCAGGAATTGACCACTAGCCTACAAATAAAACCGCACAAAAAGTACAAAAAACTTGAAAATTCGAAAATGAGTATTTGAAAGGGTTGTGTTCAACATGAGAAAAACTTTGCGATGCTAGGCATACAATCTTCCGAAAAATCGTTGAGCACAATTTTTTTGTTTTGTTTTTACACTCTGATTGTTTAAATAATGAAAATAAAGAATAATGTTCCAGTCAAAAATTGTAGCTGATACATTTATCTACAAATTTTATATGAAAAGTTTTTCTGTAAATTGAAAAGTTTACGAGATAAAATTAACGTCAGTGCTAATCAATTCGTAGTTACGCGCAAACGGCCCGTTAATAAGTTAATAATTTTGGGCTTATAACATTCTTAAAAAATAAATCAACACATGTAAAACGGAGAGAAAGATCTCAGCTTTCAGATAGAAATACTTTTAAATTTGAGAAAGTAGATTTTCTAACTGTAAAATCAGTTTATTTATAAAAAACTAGAGCTAAAAGGCGAAAAAACAATTATAATTCCTATTTAATTAATACTTATCCCAGAGATAATTCCTTCTAGATTTAGCATAGCAAATGAGCATAAAACATTATGGTTTTAAAAGCAAAGCCATCAATATTTCGAATTTTAAACAAATGCTTCTTAAAAATCTTGGTTTTTGCATGCTTAATTTTACTTGTTTTTTTTTTTAGACTTCATTCAATTATATCTTTTTTCGAAATTAATATAATTCAACGAAACTTTACCACCAAACACTTTTGAAGTGTCTACTTTCGAAATTACTATACAGTTTTCAAATTAAAAATTTAACAATTCAATTTTATGTTTCCACTAATTTTTTTGTGGTAAACGTACAGTTCTTGAATGTCCAATTTGTATAATGCTACGGTTTCCCTTTTTAAATATACGATGTTGTTATAAGTATATGTTGCCAGTCGGACTCCCTCATGAAGGGTACCGTACCATTATCTATAATAATGAATATTCTGCTAAATATTTAAAACGTCTAAAAAACTGTAAAGAGCAAAATTGTAGCTTTTAAAAGAACAAGCAAAACCCTTTTCTTATGTTTCTAAAACCAATAGGAACCGAGATATGGCCCATCAATGATTAGCTTTTTTCCCAAATGCAAAATGTGATAGATTCATAGTCAAATACCGGAAAAATGATGCATTTTTCGTAGAAAACTCATAGGATCTTTTTCAAAGAGCATAATTAGACCTTTCTTTTTTTTAAAAAAAAGGTCTGTAGCATCAAAATTGAGTGAATTATGACAAAAATAATGTCAGTACTGAATTTTTTATACAAAAAAATAGGTGAAAACAACCCCCTAACTACCCCCCTAATTAAAATTGATCTTTACCCTTGTGCAATTCTCTTTGTACATGTATGGTTAATATGTCCAAGAAGTTTGACAAATTTAAAATTCATAGTTTTCGAAAAATTATGGCTTAAAGTAAAAAGTTATTTTTCATAATTTTGTATTTTTTACCCTTTCTTTCAAAATAACTCCGAAAATATTAGAGGTACAAACAAACTTAAAAAACGAAATTGTAGCTTTTTTTATAACAAAATTTTTCCTGTAAGTAGATTTTTTGTACAGTTAATATTTGACGAGATATAGCCGTTTAAAACGTCTATTTACGCACGAGCACCACCTTTTTTTAGCCCTTAAACTCACCCCATTGAAAAACGAAAGGGTCTAAAGAGATTTAACTTACAGATCCTTGTAGTTCTTGAAAAACCCTACAAAATCGTTATTGAATAAACTTTTTATCATCAAAAATAAAGGAAATACGTTAAAAAAACCAATCGATTTATTTTTCGAAAAATTCCTATTCAATTTATATATCTATTACAATAGTTTATAAAAATTGCAATGTTGTGAAGGGTGGTTTTTAAAGGTTGAAAAGTTACTTAATGCACGTGACACATTTTTTTTACAACAGAATTATTGAGCAAATCCCTATTAGCATTAATTATTTTTTTCTTGGCAAAAATTTTTTTTTTACATATAACACTAATAACAGTCGATTTTTAAGGGTTGAAAAAGTAGTGTAAAATTGTATTTTGAAATGTAACAAATTCATCATTTTACTAATTCAAACCAATTTTCACGTATCTTAAGATTTATAATGCTATTTTTTAATTTTTGACATTTAGGGGTAGTTTTCACCCCTAAGAAACAATCAGGGTTCGTCGGCATGACATGATATATAAAGCAGGGGGTGAGTTGAGCCTAATCCCAAATTTTTATGCAAATCAATCAGACGCGAAATCATTTTTTAAGGATTCCGTGATTTTTTTTACATTAAGCTGTAACAGGAGCTGCTTTTTAAGGGTTGAAATATGATGAAATTGTATTCAAAAGCTCAAAACAATCATTATTCAACTTATCCAAACCAAATCTTACCCATTTTCAGGTTTAAAATGTTATTTTATGATTTTCGACAAATAAGGGTAGTTTTCACCCCTAAAAACCGTTTAGCGCCCTTCGGTTCGATATAGATTTTGAACCTTCGGCTATCACCTACTTCCTGTTAAAATTTCAAGTCAATCCATGCTGGACGAAAAAAATGCGAGGTTTTACCTTTTTTTGAGCTTCATTCCCTGTACTAAAAAGCATCCGAAGCTGATAAAAGGTTATGGTAGATAGGTACTAATGCGATAACCCAATCAATTTTCATTATAAACGAACAGACCTACGAGGGAATTGAAAAAAGCCGCCATCTGGGGTTGGTTGTTAGCAAAATAGGGGTTTCTTTCCTACCCTCATATAGGTATGTAGCAATATTTCCACCAAATGAAAACTTAACTTTGTTAGAAAAACTGTTTTCAAATTTGATTAGACATTTATTGAGGATAAAAGTTTTACCAGATTTTGGGAATGTCAAAATATTGAATAAAAAAGAATTTCTGTTTTTTGTCTGTGTCGCCGGAAAAGCAAATAGTTTACGCTAACTGTAATAATAAAACCATCAAACCGATACAATTAATTATGTGGCTAGTAACATTGATGTAATGAGCAATGATGTTAGAGTGGAAACAACTGCAGTGATGTCATAGATAGCCTAGACAAATTCCAACGTAGTCGAAGTACGATGAGATGTTATTTATAAAGAACCTCGTGGATGCTTATGACGTCACGGTTAGCGACAGAGATTTCTACTTCCACTCGAGCTTTGTGCAAATGTGAAATCAACTGGGCCGTGGGGCTACACCTGAGACATTTTGACGTTAAAACACTATCGATCGCGGGTCCTACGTTGCCGTATACTGAAAAAAAATCACCAAAATAACGAAAACCACAATTTTTTTTCTGCTTCTCTGTTCCACTTTCGTAGCAATTGAAATCGATTTCACTTCGCACATCGCTCAAATTTGAATTTGAGCGAAAATCATGCCAAGAATTTATAATAATTTAGATATACCTTACTAACTTGAACGCACAATCAAAATAAATGTTTAGATCATTTAAAACCTTGGATATTAAAACAAATTGCTCGGTTTATTTATAGGTGTATACAATATATTAGTACCTACAAATTACTAAAGCTAATAATAACTGTCTATTGAAAATGAAAACAAAAAAAGTATTTTCAACCCATGGTAGATAAGTGGGAAATTAATTCACTAGGTACCATAAACAATTTCTTGGTTTTTAGTTATTTTTTGATAACTTGTCATTGTGGTGACAATCCCTAATAAATTACCAATATCGAACAATTTGCAAACATTGAAACTTACTGCATTTAAATTCTGTTAGATAACTAAAGAAATAGATTTATTTATAAAATGAATACAGTTTAATTAAAATGATTTGACAGCATCGATTATCAATAGAAAGAACTCAAAGAACCACGATACTTATATATATACCTACATAATACTGGTGACAACATAAAAGCAGAAAAAAAGCACGTGTTACAAATAGATAAGACAAAACAACCGCTTAAAATCTTTAACTTAGTATTTACTAGCCCACTATTAAAAATCAACATGACGTCATCATGACTAACTTAGAGCAACAAAACACCGAAAGTAGTGGACTGGAACTATTGAAATTTTTATTATATAGTTAGAAAAGTTGCATATTGAAAATAGAAGCGATGGAACTTAGGTTAGACAGTTAATATAGACAAATTTTGTTATTTCCACACTTCTGGCTTGGCCTGACCCAATTCCGAAGACGTCATGACAAGAGTGAGCATCAACAAGAAAGAGCAAAATCGGATTTGCTACATGGAGAGTTGTACTTACTTTGTGGCTGGTCCAATATGTTTGCGATAGCGGTCGCCCCAGAACCCGTCGCAATCCCGTCGAATGGTCGTGGAGGTCAGGTTAACATTGGTCGCACGAACGAAATAAATGTAGCTAGGCGCCCTATAACGCACCCAAGCACTACACGCACACAAACTCAACTCACTTCGCAACTCGCAACACACCGACCCTCTCTGACTTGCTCAACACCAGCAAATACTTGAGCTTTCCGTCACTAGAGGCACCACCTTACAACTTTCCCTACTGACAGTTGCCATTAATAATTATGTGCCCTTTTGTAATCTTATAACTTTTCCAGTGTTCATTGACATTATAATTTGTGTGGCGTTTTGTATAAAATAAAATTGTGAACAATCAAAGGTGGACTTCAACACAGTTCAACTTATAACATAACAGTTTGATTTACTTATTTTAAGTTAAAATTCTTTTTTGCTAATGTATTGTATTTACATGTAAAGGAAGCGCAGAATCTATTTTAATATTCAAAATTAAATCTAAATTAATACCCGTGGTGCCATCTACTACATAGTATACGAACTTCGATATATTAGTCCGATGGAAACTGAAATTGAATTGGTTCAACCTTAGACAGAATTGGTGTAGATTTATGGTCTACACTTTACTGTGAATAGGACTCGCATACATATCGGAATACACAGATAAATGTGACAGAAACAATATATATATATATTGTAATTATAGTTTAATTCTGCCATTCTAATAAACAATGGCATATACCGATAAAAGGAGAAATTCAACAAGAGGGAGGAGTGTTTTTGCAATTCCTTTGGACAATCTATCTACACTAATATTGTGTGTGTTGCCAAGTTCCTGAGTATAATGTATTTCATAAGTAACGTAAGACATGCAATTCAGTGAACTGTTATAAATAAAAAGTTTTATCAATTATTACAAACAATATTCAATTATTTTGGTCCACAAACTTTGCCCATCGTAAACTACACCATCTATCGATGATATTTTATCAAACAGCATTTCTTAGTTAACCTGAACTCCACCAGACGGCACAGTTTATAAACAAGCCGATTATTGTGGACTGTGTAAAGTGTAAATACAGCTCTACTACTCTATTAATTTGTTTGATTGAAATGCGTTTTATTTATTTAAATTTGTAAATATATAGGTACCCAAGGTATTTTTATATAAAGAAAAGAAAAAACAAAATTTTGACTTTCAAACAAATAGAATAGTACTTGTACTTTACTGACAGATGACGCAGCAGTTAACGGATGGAATGTCGGTAAAGTAGATGGTTGTCCTGGCTGAAAGTGATTTTGCCGACTGTGAATAAAATCATTTTTGTAACGTTTTACCGCTTGACGGATGAAGTTATTTTATGAGTTTTCAAAACTTTCGTCCAAAAACAGTATACAAACTTAGTTTGTTTGATGGGTAGTGATAACAGTGCATTTATATTAGGTTTCCCAACAAAATTTAGTGAAAAGGTTTGAATTTGACTATACCGAATTCCATTGGCTTACACCTTTATAGATGTTGGAGTACAGTGCAATGTGATCACGTAATGGCGGGTAAGGCGTTACAGTGGAAATTGGTGGCGAATCCCACTGGACCTCAGCCCCGTCCAAGACATGGACATCGTGCAGTTGCAATTAAAGACTTAATGGTAGTTTTCGGGGGCGGTAATGAAGGGATAGTGGATGAACTCCATGTTTATAACACAGGTAATAGAATGAAGTTTGAAGCTTCTCTGGAGTAAATATGGCGCGTGTTGTTTTATTATTTTTTTGTAACTATATAATCTAAAACTTAAAATTAATTTTAATCAATTTTATTATCCAAAATATGTATATCGTATTATATTTTTGTCCAAAAAGCAATGTAAACTATACAAATGTCACTTGCATTGATGGTTTGTTTAGCCCAGCAGTCAATATGGCGGCGAGCGTACACAGAGGGACATGTTATGATAAAAAAAACCGGCTTATTTTCTGCTATATTTCTACTAATTTGTTTATTCAGTTCATATAATATAAAAATAATATTGATTTAAAAAATCCTCTTCTTGTAAATACTATTTTCATCATGTATGAACTTATTTGTAAAAATCTCCAACCTTATCTTCTTAAGTTACTATTGTTTAACTTTCTATTTCCATTTTTTTTTTATTAGAAAATCGAATAATTTTTGTAATCAAATCCAGTTGCTCCTGAGCATAAACGGCTTTGTACTCTGAAGGCACGAGTTTAAAAATAAATTCAAAGGACTATCAATTTTAGATTACATGCGTATGTAAAAGCATGGATTCATCGTTTCGTGACCATAATTGAATATTTTTGTGAAAAATAAACTTGCTATAAAAAATTTGCTCGTGATTTTATGTAGTACAGGCAAATGTCGATTTTTGTTGATATTTTCATTTCCATACTTACAAAATGTTCTTTATACTTATGGTATCAGCAATAAAATTTGTCATTTCTTGGATAAAACAGTAAACAAGAGTGCTGAGGGTGATAAAACCACTGATTGTTGATGAAATATGCTTTTATGTTGTCAAATTTTAACATTAACAGAATTATTTTATATCAAAATCAATAGTTTACACTATTGCCAAATTCAAAAAAAGTGTAGCTGTGCATGCTTAAAATAATTGCCTGCTTTACAGAAATACTAAAAATGCATAATGATTCAATACCACACTAAAAATTGAAATAATGAATCATTATTTCTTGTTTTTAGCAACAAATCAATGGTTTGTTCCTGTAACAAAGGGGGATGTACCCCCAGGGTGTGCAGCATATGGTTTTGTGGTGGAAGGAACCAGGCTGTTAGTTTTTGGAGGAATGGTGGAATATGGAAAATATAGTAATGAACTATATGAGTTGCAGGTAACTCTTATGTATAATGTTTTGCATGGTTAAACTATGACATTGAGAAAAGCTAGTTTTTTTTTACAGAATAACTTGGGTGTTGCAGAATAATAATGATAATTATTAATCATTTTTGTTTGGTTATAGGCTTCAAAATGGGAATGGAAAAAGTTGAAGCCAAAGCAACCAAAACTGGGGCCTCCTCCTTGCCCACGTTTAGGGCACAGTTTTACTTTAGTAAATACAAAAGTGTACCTGTTTGGTGGTTTGGCCAATGACAGTGCTGACCCCAAAAACAATGTGCCGAGATACTTGAATGATCTTTACACATTAGATATTCGAAGCAATCCTGTTCAATGGGATATCCCCCAGACAAATGGACCAGCTCCTCCTCCTAGAGAATCTCATACTGGTGTTGCTTACGTTGAGAAAAAAAGAAGTCGTTCGTTTTTAGTTATATATGGTGGTATGAGTGGATGTAGATTAGGAGATTTATGGTTTCTAGAAACAGAAACAATGAGTTGGCTGAAACCACAAGTATCAGGAATAAGTCCTCTTCCAAGATCTTTGCACACATCTACTTTAATTGGTCACCGAATGTTTGTTTTTGGAGGATGGGTTCCAGTTGTTGCCGATGAAGTAAAAACTGCCACTAATGAAAAAGAGTGGCAGTGTACAAGTACCATGGCATGCTTAAATTTAGAAACTATGAAATGGGATGAACTGGAAATCCAAGTTGACTCAGAAGTCAACCTTCCATGTGCAAGAGCAGGTCATTGTGCTGTAGGGATTAGTACTAGGCTCTACATTTGGTCAGGTCGAGATGGATATCGTAAAGCATGGAAAAATCAAGTAAGAAGCTATAATTCTGAAATTGGTCACACTTTTACATTCAATATATTTTAGGTTTGCTGCAAGGATTTGTGGTATCTTGAAGTAGATAAACCCCCAGCACCTAGTCGAGTATCCTTGGTTAAAGCAGGAACTCATAGTCTCGAGGTGAACTGGACAGGTTCTCCTTCAGTTCAGAATTATATTTTACAGGTAAATTTTTACAGTAAATTATTAAAGTTGATATTGTGTTGTAGAATTATTGTATAATCATGTCTTTTTTTTATTCTAGATTCAAAAATATGATTTACCTCCACCTGCAGCTTCTACTCCCAAACCAGCCTCTACACCAGCTACTGTACCACCCCTGGTAACATCCCCGAAACCAGTTCAGCCTGTGTTGAGTACTACACCAAGCAATCCACCAACTCCCACAATTGTGAAAACTTCTCCAGTGGTCAACCAAATACTTTCACCGAAAATTGTTACACCACTTTCAAAGGGTAAGCATAACGTGTTGTCTACCAAGCTTCTCCGTGAATGTAAAGTTATGTTAAACAGGCTTCCTCTTCATGAATGTAAAGCTGTGTTGAACAGACTTCCTACTCATGAATGTAAAGCTGTTTTGAACAGACTTGCTATTCGTGAATTTAAAGTTGTGTTGAACAGGCTTCCTCTTAATGAATGTAAAGTTGTGCTGAACAGGCTGCCTTCTGATAAAATCTAGAAGTGTGTTTTTAATCTGGAATGTAATTTTTTTTATTTTTTTTGTGATACAAGTTTGTTTTGTTTAATATTTTTCAAAGTGTTTTGAATTTTGTTTATTTTATTTTTGAATGTGTTGTTAATTTTGTTTCGTTTTTAATGTGATGCAGTGTGTTAATAAATTTGTTTATTCGAAAAAAATTAACTTTATTTCATGTGAGTTTGTAGCTTTTAATTCTGAATAAACTGAAATCAATAGTGATCATTGTGATCAACATCACTAGATAGGCCTCAGAAATTGAATTGTTTCTAAAATAGTTTTTGGGTGGTGGATTGGTTGTAGTTAATTAAGTTTATTTTGCCAAGATGAATAAAGAAAAAAGCAAATTGCAAAAGTACATATATAATGCTATACACAAGCTATTTAGGCGCAGTGCTTGGTGATTATGTTCTTTCTTATCTCTTGGGTCTTCAGCTGCTTCTTTAGTCTTCCCATATCTATATTTTTTTTGTCTTTCTAGCATCTTAGTATAGGAGGAATCGGCGCATGAGTACCGAAAACTATTCCACCTCCATTTTTTTATACGATCCTCTTCAAATTGCCCTACTGATGATATAAATGCATGTTGCCATGGGGCAACCCGGTGCCATATTGTTTAAACAATTGCAAGGAATTGTTATTTTTAACAGGACCAATTTTTTTTATATTCTTTATTGAAATACCAATAAAAAAGGTCCTATGACTTTGCACGATAAAGTTAAAATTTCCAAAGATGAATTTTTTAAGGTACTTGCAGTTGAAAAATGACAATTCCTTGCAATTGTTTGAACAATTTCGGTTTAAACAATATGGCACTGGGTTGCCCCTTGGCAACATGCATTCATATCATCAGTAGGGCAATTTAAAGAGGAATGTATAAAAAAATTGAGGTGGAATAGTTTTCGATACTCATGCGCTGATTCCTCCTAGACTATCTGCAATAAATTAGTCATCCAAATCTAAAAACTGCTTCATATAATAGACCCAGTCTTTCTTTGAAGTTATTATTTTATTTGGGGATCCAGCCTGCCACTTTTTTTTATTTCCATGTTAATTTCATTGTCTTACTACTTAATTATTGATACAGTTTTGGACCTGTTCAAATTCCATTTATATCCACTAAAAACATTCCCTTCTTTTCTCAAGTTCGCCTGTTTGGTTCTTTTTCGAGTGTTTATTACATTACTACATCATCTACATAAGTCTTGATTGTGTTGGCTTCGAAACTGAAAAATAACTTCACTTATAACTAAAAGATGAACATCTACCCTACATTGGAATGGTAAACGTCAATACTTCTGAAATGAAGAAATTGAAAAAAATGCAATGTTATTAGTACAGATAACTTCGGTTTTAACTAATTTTCAATTTGGTGGGTGATGCTGATACTGGACAAGAACGTCTGTAACAAAAAATAAGGAATATTACATAAACAGTTGCATAGCTGTAGGGTGTTGTAAATATTATTTCATCAATACTTGTTCCATTTCATCTAATTGCTCATTTCACTAGCTTTCGTAACTTTAATTGTTAATCAATCAAGTCTCTGTTATGAACGATGAAAATAACTTCATTTAGGTGAGGAAATTCCTTTTTCACCCACTTGGAAAATTGAATTTGTACGATAGGCGGTTATAGATCTACTCAATGAGATTACATTGTATTGATAAGTCAATATATTCATTTCTAAGACGTCTTATCTACTCAATTCTCCCAACTTCTCGCTATTTAACTATTTTTTTAGCGAGTGGTAATAAAAAAACAATATTGTAGTGCACAAAATTCCTGATAAGTGCACATGCGTTGCACTAAATTATCGATGCCTTAAACAGTTGTCTCACTTCACCCATCTCACTAAAAGTGTTTTATTAGAAATACAATAATTTTATTCAAGTATAAAATTAAGTTGAGTACAAATGCAAATATATATATTTTTTAATTAGAATCTAATTCATGTTTTCAAATTTCCTCAAAATCTAAAATTATAGAAACAATTCTTTTCCAGGACCTCCAGTAAAGATTCAAAGTACCGCAGGCACCATAATCCGTCAAACCAGTCCACAAGTAGCAGGTAAACAGTTGATAGTGAAACAAGGAGGAAATATACAAAAAGCTGGTGTTCAACAACAAGTTGTAACATTTGTCAAAACCAGCACAGGTAAAATAATTGAAAACATGTGTAAGGGGGCTTGTTATATTTTTACTTTTATAGGTATGACCTTAGCAACTCTGCCGAAAGGGGGTAATATTGTCCAAGGTAAAACTAATGTGTTACCTCAGCAACCTAAAAATACTATTGTGAAAATTGTACCAAGTAACCCTACCAACAAAATGCTTACAACTCTTAAAACTATACCTTCAAATATGGTACAAATGAACAAAGCAACTGGGAAATTGGTTCTTTCTAAAGGAGCTACAGGACAAATTCCCACAATAGGTAATGTTAATACCAATATTTTGACGTATTAGCAGTTTATAAACAACAAAAATTTTTTTAGGTAATCAACAAGTATTGGTAGTAAGTTCTAACGCTGGTTTGAAAAATATTCAAACATTCACCAATGCCCAAGCTGTTAATTTGGGCAACGTAAAAACTACTTCTATTAACGCACAACCAGTCGTTACTGCTTCATCTTTAACCAGTCTACAGGGAGTTAAGATTAGTGGAAAACCTATAACTATTTCAATGCCAATGCAAGTTGTAGGATCTCCGAAAACAGTCACACTTTCTAAAAACACAGTAAGTTATTTTAAATGAAATTAAACCATTATTTTTACCACTTTATCTTCCACAGAAACAAGTTATGATTGGAGGAAAGCAAGTTACTCTTCAAATGGCTACGGGCGGTAACAAAACATTGACATTGGTACAACCAAATCAAGCTGGAGTAAGCAAGATTGTGCGATTTCCTATTGGCTCAACAATGAATCAAACAAATAATTCGGACCAACCCAAATTGATGGTGGTATCGCGACCAAAACAACCCACCGCCACCATTGGTAAGTATTCAACAAGATTATATCATTTAATGTTATTAATTATGTTCTAGTAATTTGTCGTTCTTAGTAAAGCGTGTTATAAATAAATATAGAAGAATTAACGCCTTTTTTGGAGAATTTTTTTCAAAAACTTGATAATAGTGTTAATTCTTCAATATCTATTTAGTCTAGGAGGAATCGGCGCATGGGTACCGAAAACTATTCCACCTCAATTTTTTCATGCGATCCTTTTCAACTTGCCCTACTGATGATATAAATGCATGTTGCCATGGGGCAACCCGGTGCCATATTGTTTGAACCGAAATTGTTTTTATATTCTTTATTGGAATACCAATAATAAAGGTCCTATGACTTTTCACGATAAAGTTGATATTTCCAAAGATATGAATTTCTTAAGGTTTAAATAATCTCAAATTTGGGTACTTTCGACCCTTGAAAAATACAGGGTGTTTTCAAATGACACCTACAACGTTTCCATGTAGATACCTCTCGTAAAATTGGACAAAATGATATGAGGATTGACGGGTCCAGCCTCTTTACTTTTCGAATTACAGGGTGTTGAAGTTTTGAAAAATTGAATGTTTTAATTCGATAACTTTAAAATGGATGAATAAATTGATTTGACATTTGGCAGGTTCTTTTTAAATATAAAAGGGCATATTTTGATGAAAAAACATTTTTCAATTTTTGATCCAGTGGTGTACATTTGGAAAAATATGTTACCTTTTCCCTCCCATTTTTTACGCCACTGACATTTGAAGCAATTTTTATTCGATTTTGTATTCCTCGATGGCTTTCACGTGAAAAACGAATAACCTTTACGATTCAAAAAATTTGTTGTTCTCAAGATATTTAATGATTTGATGAAGTCTGCAAGATCACTTTTTAATAATTTCAAAAAAAATATTTCCGGCAATCGCCAGTCTCTCCAAGGTATGCGATTTTCAATGAGAAAACGTTGAAAACTGTGTATAATTGTAAATGGACAAAGTTTTGGACATCTCTTGTAATTTGTTGACTGTTTAATTCTTTTGTTAATAAAATCACAAGTTGGGACAAGTATTTTCAATAATCTTCTCCGAATGTTTGAGATGAATCGCTGTTTCATAAATTAGTTCCTTTTACATATTCCAACCATAAGTACTTTGTAGTTATTGAAAAAAATACAAGAAAATTTTTTTTTTCAATTAATTATTAAGAAGTGATCTTGTAGACCTCATGAAATCATTAAATATCTTGAAAACTACAAATTTTTTGATATGTAAAGGTTATTCGTTTTTCACGTGAAAATCATTGAGGAATACAAAATTGAATGAAAATTGTTTCAAATGTCAGTGGCGTAAAAAATGGGAGGGGAAAAGGTAACATTCTTCCAAATATACACCACTGGATCAAAAATTGAAAAATGTTTTTTTATAAAAAAAAACCCTTTCACATTTAAAAAGAACCTGCCAAATGTCAAATCAATTCAATCATCCATTCAAAAATTATCGAATTAAAACATTCAATATTTCAAAACTTCAACACCCTGTAATTCGAAAAGTACAGAGGCTCGACCCCTTAATCTTTATATCAATTTGTCCAATTTTACGAGAGGTATCTACATGCAAACGTTGTAGGTGTCATTAGAAAACACTGTATTTTTCAAGGGTCGAAATTTGAGATTTTTCGAACCTTAAAAAATTCATATCTTTGGAAATATCAACTTTATCGTGAAAAGTCATAGGGCCTTTTTTATTGGTATTCCATTAAAGAATATAAAAAAAATTTGTCCGGTTGAAAAATAACAATTCCTTGCAATTGTTTAAACAATTTCGGTTTTAAAAATATGGCACCGGGTTGCCCCATGGCAACCTGCATTCATATCATCAGTAGGGCAATTTGAAGATGATCGCATAAAAAAAAGTTTTCGGTACTCATGCGCCGATTCCTCCTAGACTAATTAAATATTCTTCATAATCTGTAAATTGTTTGATATTGATAGCGTCAACATCGTTTGACGGTCCAGCTACAACAGATGCCGCCTTGGCAGCTTTAGCAGCAGAAGCTGGTCTTATAGATCCAGAGCCCGAAAAATCTGGATCTGTGAAAATAATAGATGGTAGTGAAAGTGAAAGCATTGATAAGTCTTCAATAGATCTATCAGATGACGCAGGCAGTGCACCAGATGTAATTTCTGTAACACCAATGGAAGCTGCAACAGGGCTTTTGGGAGGTGGCTCCATCATGCCAAAACTTGGATTAAAAGGTGGTTCTAAAATACAGAGACCTCCAAAAGGTTTTAGGTTGGTAACTTCAGACAACACTGGGATAAAAAGAGATGCTAACTTATTGTACTTTTAGGTATCGGTTAGGGTTGTATGGTGGTAGTAAGGACGAGGAGTCCGATACAGATATGAAACCTTCTACAACAACAGCGGAAGCCGATTCGACGGAAGCTGCTGTGAATGGAGCCCTAAAAACTGAAAATATAGAAGAAAGTGAAAAAATGGACTTGGACATTGAACCAAAATCTGACCAATCCGAAACAAAAAATGACGAGGTTAATATTAAATTTAAAGAATACTTGGATAACGCCGACACAAATTCGGGTTCATCAAAAATGGAAGCCGACAGCGGACTGGAATCCGCTTTTGACGCAAACATCCCAAAAACTGAAGACGCCCTTGAAGAAATTAAAAAAGATGATACTCCAAGTGAAGATCCCTTGGCTGCTTTAGCTTCAGCTGCTTTGGATCATTCTAAAGAAATTAAGAAGACTGAAAATAATAATGTTAATGACTCCGAACAACCAGTTAAAGACACTTGGTATACCGTTGGTTTTATCAAGGGTAGTAGTTGTGATGTACAAAGTTACTTTTTATTGAACGACGATACCACTGATTTATCATTGGATAATTTACCGGAATCCCTCAATTTTCCATCGATCAACTTGGAACCGGGTACCGCTTACAAATTTCGAGTCGCTGGAATCAATTCAGTAGGACGAGGCGAATGGAGCGAGGTAAGCTGATAATATTCTAATATCATTTAGAAATATTAATTATTTATTTCGTTATTAGGTATCTGCGTTCAAGACTTGTCTGCCCGGCTTCCCAGGGGCACCCTCCGCTATCAAAATAGCCAAGTCCGGAGATGGCGCGCACCTTTCTTGGGAACCACCAAGTGCCAATCAAGGAGAAATTCTTGAATATTCTGTGTATCTGGCTGTGAGAGGAAAAGTAAGAATTTTACAATAATTTTCTATGGTTCACAGTTTTTAATTTTATTTATAATTTTGCAGGATAAGGGAAATCCTCCTGGTCAATTGGCGTTTGTGAGGGTGTATTGCGGGCCGAGTAATCAATGTGTTGTTAGTAACACTTCCCTATCTGCCGCCCATCTGGACACAACGACTAAGGCAGCAATTATTTTCCGCATTGCTGCTAAAAATGACAAAGGATACGGACCCGCCACCCAGGTTAGGTGGTTACAAGGTAATTAACGATTGAAATTTTGTCTAATAAATTACGACGATATAAACAAATTCATTGATTATCACCCTCGACCAGTTGATATTTTAGACCAAAAGCACAAGTAAGTAGCAATACGTCGCTACGTCCTTACTTGCATTTAATTTGGCATATTATACGGGACGTCGCCCGTCGAGCGCTGTTATTTTAGAACGGTATTTATTGGTTGTTCGTGTTTTATATTTATGTTGTATAGATTTATTAATTAATTGTTGAAATGAGCAAAAAGTCATTAATATTTTTCTCTTAACTCAAAGCTTAACCACTATACTCGATTTGAAATTGGTTGATAGTAATAAATCATTAAAATCCGTCAAACACGTATACAAAGTGGTCCACCTAAATTGCCAAGTTTTAAATAGTATATACATTGAAAGTATAGACCCTTTTGCATTTATTAAACTTTCCATTCCTATAGATCTGATAAGGGCGTCGAATACAAAGCTTAACCCGAGGCTCGAACAATAAGCGGTAGGATTCTACCTGTGATGTTTTGCACTCATGCACGTGCTTTCGGGTGGGTTTAAGTTTATATTAAACACAATAATTATATAATTTAGTGAACATTCGGATGTGTGGCATAATTTGTTACCCTTGTATTTGAATAAATATAATACTAATAACAATAAAGCAACCAATAAACAAGTAAATTTGGAAAAATGTTTCTATTTGAAATTCTATAAAATTTATAGTAAGTCATTACATTTCTTCGCTTTAAATTAATCATCATCAGAAAATGAAATATCTGAGGGACTGTCTTCTTCCCCTAAATTGATAATAAGTGGTTCGACCGTTTTCTCCAGTAAACTATCCAATTGCCACATTTTTTCCTCCTCCTTTATTACATGCTCTATACATCTTTGCCACTTCCCCGCGTTGACTTCTTGAAGCGCTTCTTCAAAGAGTTTTTGAACATCACTCATTTTATAAGTGGTATTTTTTCTAGCCACATAACCTTTCACATGAGCCCATATCTACCAGTTCGATCGGATTTAATTCGCAATGGTAGGGGGGGAGCCGAAGCACTATTATATTTTGTTTTTTGGCCATTTCGTCAACAACATATTTTTGAAACCGATGTTTATGGGTGTTTACAATTGATAGCAACTCCTTTTTAACCATATTGTCCTCAAATTGTATTTGTTTCTCCACAAGCCACTCGATCCTAATTTTTGCTTTTCGCCAAGCAGTTGTAGGCATCTTCTCCAATCTTCTGGAGTGATACGGAGCGTTATCTAACACAATGACGGAGCCAGGTGGAATCAGCTCTATCATTTGTTCGAAATACTCCTCAAAAACATCAGCATTCATATCCTCGTGGTAATCGCCTGTACGAACTGTTTGGAATGATAATAGTCCACCTTCTAAAAAGCCATTGGAGCTACCGATGTGAGTTATAATTAATCGTTTTCCTTTTCCAGAGGGCGGATTTATTCCTGTTGATAGACCGTCTAAAAATGCTTGCCGGTGAGAAGTCACATTTTTGTCTGTCCATATTTTTCCAACTGTGTAGCCTTCGTTCAGCCATGTTTCGTCCAAATAGAAAATTGTTTTGTTTTCATAGCGAAATTGTCTTATTTTTCTCAAATAATTACGTCTCCAACACACTATTTCATCTTTTTCGAGCAAATGAGACTTCCGACTATGTTTTTCCCATCTAAAATTCATTTCTCTTAGAACTTTCCATAGTTTATCTCTCTTGATTGCAGGAAAGTCTTCTTTTACTGCCCCTAAAACTCTATCCAAAGTAGGGATCTCCTTATTGAAATAGAATGAATGTACCTTTCGTCTTATGATGGCCTTTTCGTCCTCATCGATCGGTATTGTTCGCCTTCCTGGAGATGGTTTTGGTGGCGTCACGGTTCCTGTCTTTTCTTCCCGCATCAGCCTGTAGATGGTTGCTTTTCCAATACCTGTCATCTTTGAACAAAGTTCCACTGTAGAATCGATCCTTATTGCACTTTTTTGATATCTAAGTGCATTAAATACCTTAAGCACAATAATCTTTTCACTAATGCTTAGCGCTGATTTCGCAGCTCGCTTAACTGGAATAAATCCTGAAAGACTCTCCATTTTCAAAAATTACCCAAATGTGTGTCCTAGAATACTCGCATTAGGTTTGTTCGCTCTTAAAATGACTCACAGTTTTATACCAATAAGTAGAGGTACCTACCTACCTACCTACCTTTTTCGTAACAACCTGAAGTAACATTGTGTATTAATTGTTCCCGGAGTTCTCGGCATAATTATTTTTACCTGTTATGACAATAATGATTACTATAAATAGGGTTCAAACCGGCACGTCAGGTAGGTGCGCCTATGGAATCGGCTGTTGAAAATGATTTATTACTATCAACCAATTTCAAATCGAGTATAAATATTTTGTAATATTTGCTGATACAAAATTACGGATTTATTTTTATAATAAGGATATTATATAAACAAGTACATTAAGCAAGAAAACACAAAAATTCAATTCTATAGCTAACCAAAGGGAAATTGGTCAGTTCCTTTTGAACGAATTTACTAAATTTTCTTTTCATCATCCATGTAATCAATTTCCTTTCAAATATTATGCAAGTCTCTATACCAGAAACCTTATATATTTTACTCTCAAATGTATATTGAAAGATTTGAAAGACAATAGATAAAATTAAACACATCAACCAAAACTCCAAACTTGGTATTTTACAACATTTACAAAATGTTTAAATAAAGGTATCCTGCAGCTGCTTCTCTTTTTACTGTTTTAACCTTGTCAATCCAAAAAATACGCATTATTTAAAGATCAAAATTCAAGATTTAGTGGCCCTATTATTCTGGTGGCTAATGAGTATATTTAATTGAATTTGTGATTAATATCTGCTAGATTATCATTAAGTATCACAAACTTAGATGCTGGATAAAAACTGTGAATTGATTCATTTTAAAAATTCAAGTTTATTTTTTACCTACCTTTTCAAATTCATATCCCGAACATTTTTCGAAATAATTAAAATTTAAAAATAAACCTTTGGGATTAAGAATCCTATTAGTTTAAATATATATAGTAAAAACCAAATAAAGTTGCGTTTACGTCACCAATTGTCGTATTGTTTGGCTACATTTCTATTGAAAAGTGCATATACCTAAATTTGTTAATTAATCGGTTCTAAAGATAACCCAATCAATAAAAAAACTTTTGTGCCAAAATAATGTACAAGCAATATAGCCTTATTGGGTTTAGACGTCCCTCGATGTAAAAATTTGTGTTAAAATTTTCATAAAGAAGCCTCCAATTATTGACGGTAAAATAGTCACTGCGAGAAATAATGTCATGTTGCCGCGTTGTTTGTGACTTTTCTACTTGTGTAGTGTCATCGATTTTTGAGGTTATAGTTACGTGCTTTATAAAATTTTCTTGTGAAAAATATTTATAATCAAAACTTTTTTTTTTAAACAACAAAGCATTTTCTTCTGTGATTGTTGAAAAGCCCAAACAGCTGAATAGCCGATGCAAAGCCACCAATCAAGTATATAGTGGACGATATGGCAGAACAGTAAGGACACAAAGTTTTACGTCTTCCTCCTTACCATTGCATACTCAACTCTATCGAATTAATTTGGGACATAGCAAAAAATTACTACAATAGGTATACTGGTAGGGATGGTAACAGTGCGAATAACTGCCTGAACATGTGGCAAGAGGCAGTGCACATGATAACTCCTGATATGAGGAAAAATTCTATGCAATATACTGAAAGAGAGATATTTAAATGGTATGAGAGGGAAAGAATATTTGATCGTCCAGAAATTCGTCCGATAGTTCTAAATTTTAATAGTGAAGAGAGTGACACTGATGTTGAATCAGATGAAGAAAATGAACAAGAATTTGAATCTGCCTAGTTTCATTTCACAATATGTTGATTTGTTCAATGTTAGTTTTTGTCTTTGAAAATACGTTAATTATTAAAAGATTTGGTAACTCAGTAATAACCTTACCACTTTTATACTAGAATTCCTTACTTTGTGAAATCTATTCATAAATTTAATTAAAAAAAAACGTAAATGAAAAAACTCCACACTATATTAAACGAAAACTATCAAACTATCGATAATTTTGTAGTTTTCATTTATAATATTGTGAAATTTTCTACATTTACGTTTTTTGTATACTTCAGCTATTTTCCGTTAATTTCCATATTTCGTGAACAATCTGACAACGCTGCAAATGTTCACAATGATGACGTAAACGCAACTTTATTTGGTTTTTACTATATTTCTCTAATTACCTCTGTATAGCTTGAAATAAAATAAGCTCTTCGAACTTCTCTGGTATCTACCGGTCTCGTTATTGACAACAAAAGCGAGTCGGAAACATAATTTTTGAGAGCGGCGTCCGTTTGGGACAGAAACTTGAATAAAACCGCCCTGGAGTGAAACATCTTATATTTTTATTCTGTCATCTTTGGTGCGGCGGAGTACATTATAAACTTTTGATCTTTAAATAACGCATTTTTTGAATTGACAAGGTTAAAACAGTAAAAAGAGAAGCAGCTGCAGGATACCTTAATTAAAAAACTTTATAAATGTTGTAAAATACTAAGTTTGGAGTTTGGTTTATGTGTTAAATTTAATCTATTGTCTTTCAAATCTTTTAATATACATTTGAGAGTAAAATATATACGGACTCTGGTATAGAGACATGCATAATATTTGAAAGGAAATTGATTACATGGATGATGGAAAGAAAATTTAGTAAATTCGTTCAAAAGAAACTGACCAATTCCCCTTTGGTTAGCTATAGAAAATAATTTTTGTGTTTTCTTGCTTAATGTACTTGTCTATAAAATATCTTTATTATAAAAATAAATCCGTAATTTTGTATAAGCAAATATTACAAAATATTTAGTGTTTAAGCTTTGCTATTAAAGAAAAAAATATTAATATGACTTTTTGCTCATTTCAACAATTAATAAATCTATACAACATAAATATAAAACACGAACAACCAATAAACACCGTTCTAAAATAACAGCGCTCGACGGGCGACGTCCCGTATAATATGCCAAATTAAATGCAAGTAAGGACCTCGGTAAGGACGTAGTGTACCATCCAAGTCACCAGACAGTCACCAGCGGCATCGGTGCTTTACGCGATAAATTCGAACGAGTGAAACATCTTATATTTTTATTCTGTAATCTTTGGTATTGCTAATTACTTGTAGTTGTTACTCCTATCCTCTGGCCTACCCGTTATTTATGCTGTTTGCGTTGTTGGTAGATTTCGCTGTGGTGAGTCATGTGTTACGATTCTAGTTGTAAAATGCGATATATGCCAGAGTTTTATGTGCTACTCACTTTCTAGAGGCTTTTGTGACGTCGCAAAAGATTCTTACTCAATTAGTAACATTGATGCTTCCTCGTCAAGCTATTCCATTACAATTACTAATGTAAAATCGTTTACATGGATCCTGTGTGCGGAAATAAAGGAGTACATTTTTCAATTGAAAATATTTTTTTTGTTTTTTGGGCGATTTGTTTTCTTTTTGCAGGGCAAATAACCTAACATGTCCTTAACATGACTGTGAATTTGGAAGCAAAAATAATGTACAGGGTCGGACTTATAAAAAAAATTATATAACAGTGCATTTGAGCTCGTTGCAAATAGAAAACTGTTTTAGCAAGAATTGTACTAATATGCCCATTCGGGGCATATTCGCTTCTTCTTTTGATAGCTCAGATGCCACTCAACCCGTAAACTTCTGACTAGAAAAATAAAGTTTGGACAGAATTGTAGATAGTTGGGCTTCTTCCTTATGATTGTTATTTTTGTTGCAGATCCTCAGTCGACTAATAAGGCCACAAAGCGTCAGCCCGAATCACAGCAACAAAGTGTTAAAAAAATTAAATATGAAAAGGATGAAATGTAGGACAAGTGTGATACGTAAATGATGCTTAGTGTTGAGCCGAAAGGAAAATTTAATATTGTTGATTAATTTAACAAAAGTTAAAGGTCGGAATCGCAATCGAAAAAAGTATCTAATTGGGTGTAAAATTTACTACTAACATTTAAGAGTGTTTTACAACTTTAACCGATTCATTCCACCAGAAAAAAGTATAGTTTCATCAAGTTTTTTTATGATTATTTTATTGATGTGTAATTTCCGAGAAATTATCTTAAGATTTTTTTTGTATAGTATTTTCTATTTCTAAAAATTCATTTATGGCAACTTTGCAAGCTTGTGTTATTTTTTTGTTTTAAACGTGTTTGATTCGCTTGTTTGGTCCTTATTCGTTCCTCAGAAATCTTTTTAATATTCGATGGAAAACTTTTTTTAATATATAACACTTAATAAAAAATTGTTTTTATACACTTCTAACTTTTTATCCAAATTACATTAACAAGTGTTCCAAAAAAATCTCACAGAACCTCACTACACAGAACTGCCACGTTCGAAATGGTTATTTGGGTTACTTTTCAATCGGCGGGTGTAATTTGGGCGCTAACCATCCTTCTTTACCTGTCTGACCAAGGAGGGTAGATAATCCGACATGTATTTTGGGCGCTAAGAAGTGCAGGTAGGTCGAGTCATAAAATAACTCTTATCTAAATAATTTAACCATTAATATTTGGAAAAACCCAATAGTTTACTATTTCTTATTTTCTGATATTTTCATACATAGTTACACTTTAATCAACCGGGTTTGGGCCTGGGTTTTCTTGTTTTTTTTTTGTTTTCTATTTCTTATTTTCTGATATATTTATACATAGTTACACTTTGATCAACCGGGTGTGGGCCTGGGTTTTCTTGTTTTTTTTAGTGTTCTATTTCGCGCCCAAAATACACATAAGATTAAAATGACCCTTCGGTCTTGACGCCCAGTTTACATGTTGTAAAAAGTGCATTAATCTTTTAGTGCCCAAATTACATCCGCCCCTTTTCAATTTCCGATCTTCAAGAGGCCTTCAAAGCAAGTCAATCCTAGTATTTTTATTGGAAATACGTGGTTAATATAAACAATAAATTCAGGCAGCCCGAATACAATAGACCTCCTTGGGTAGCATGAAGCAAATTCGATTAATTTGTTCATACAGTGTTCGGCGGGTGTAATTTAGGCGCTAACCATCCTCCTTTACTTGTCTGACCAAGAAGGGTAGATAATCCGACATGTATTTTCGCCGCTAAGAAGTGCAGGTAGGTCGAGTCATAAAATAACATCTTAATAATTTAACCAATATTTGGAAAAACCCAATAGTTTTCTATTTCTTATTTTCTGAAATTTTTATACATACTTACACATTGATCAACCGGGTTTGGACCTGGGTTTTCTTGTTTTTTTTTTAGTTTTCTATTTCTTACTTTCTGATATTTTCATACATAGTTGCACTTTGATCAACCGGGTTTGGGCCTGGGTTT
>CAJUYI010000682.1:60465-76097 GCA_910591695.1 Galerucella pusilla | reverse complement strand
TTTAGTTTTCTATTTCTTATATTCTGATATTTTTATACATAGTTACAGTTTGATCAACCGGGCTTGGGCCTGGGTTTTCTTGTTTTTTTTTTTTTAGTTTGAATAACCGGGTTTGGGCCTGGGTACTTCAGTCGGTTAGCGCCCAAAATACACATGGGATTAAAATGACCATTCGGTCTTGGCGCCTAGTTTACATGTTATAAAAAGTGCATTAATCCTTTAGCGCCCAAATTACATCCGCCCACAGTGTTGGGTAACAGGTTTATTGTATAAACATACCAACAGATGTTTCGAATTTGATTATAACAATTTCTGTCATATTTTTGCAATAACGCGTGTGCGGAAACAGCTTGGAAAGTTATGGAAATAATTTTCTTTGGACGAAACATTGAATTTGAGTGCTATCCATACCAAAAAGACTATATTATCTGAGTACCATTTAATATGACAATCTGCGTAAAAAATTAAAAAGTGAAATCAGAAAACTAAAAACTTCAAAGGAAAGCAAGAATTGACCTGAATTTCGTACGAAGTGCAAAACAGTTTTAAGTACCTAAATCGAGGTAAAACACTATTTCAGATATTATACAGGGTGAATCTAAGAATGTCGAATCTCTGAAGTGTAGATTCTAGACCACAAAATATGATGATTCTGCTCAACATGCCTTATGCAAATATTGCTAGTTTCCGAGATACGGGGTGCTCAAAGTTTTTAATTTTGATTTTCGCAATAATTTTTTATGTTTTCACAATTTTAAGTTTTTTGGCTTGAGGAATCATAATTTGCACTCTAATTCAACATTGCTAATAGAGGGCGCTAGTTACACTTGTTTTTGGGCTGAACTGAAAAGCGTTAAATTCTACAAAAAAAAGTTACTCTTCTTTGACTCGTGTAACTCAATCGGTTATCGAGTTATTTGCTTCTAAAAAGTTCAATAAATTATTGTTTTTTCATAAAAATTTTATTATTCCTTAAATATGTAACAATAACAAATTTGTAAACAAAAATAAACAACTTCAAAGCAAATGCTCGAAGAGAAATTGTGAAAACAAAAAATTATTGCGAAAATCAAAATTTAAATTTAAACTTATCTCGGAAACTAGCAATATTTGCATAAGGCATGTTCAGCAAAATCATCATATTTTGAGGTCTAGAATCTACAGTTCAGAGATTGGACATTCTTAATGAATCGCCCTGTATTATTATCTAAAATTGATAAATTATAAATAATTATTATCACTTGTCTCGTGTTTGTAGTTTTTTTGTGGTAAAATGATTTGGCAGCAGCTGTAGAACACTCTTGTAAAACTCAAAATTATGGAATGTAAATTAGTATTATAAATAAAAAGGGCTGCAATTTTAAGTGTTAAGTGTCTTGGCCCGTGTGTCATTTTTATCACGAATTTTTACAGAATCACTCTGAACTTATTAATTTTAATATATTTTGTGTTAGCGAATACAAATGAGATGATTGAATGTATGTAGTAAAAAAAATATCGGATGGTTGTAGTGTACGATGACATGTTTCTGTCGTTTTTTCTAATTTGGTGTCTTCAGCTCCGCTGTAAAGATATTGTATTATTTGTAGAAATCAGTAACAAATATACATTTAAGGTGCTTAGGATGTCTATACGTAAGAATATCTAGACCGAGCAACAAAGTTGTAAAAAAGATGAATGTATTCGGTACCAACAGTGAAAATATCAGTAACAAAAATGACGATCATTCAACGAAAGGCATTCGTTGGTTTTTGTGGAAATTACTTATAACTCTTGAATACTCAAAATATTTGCTCTTATGTTTGCCAGATACAAATGTCGGGGGAAGAATATAGAGTTGACGCAGATAACGAGAGTACAGGCACTTTGTCAATATATGCGATAGTAATATCGTTCCAGTGTCTACCTAAAAGTCAAAGTCGAACTATAACTATTTTATCACAAAATTATTAAATGTAGAATTCGTTCACATGAGAACAATCCATCACTCTACTACAAACGAAACAATAATAATGATTTGATTAGTTGCTAAGCAACAGGACGGTTTCGGTGATGACTGCCTGTACTGTTCTCTATTTGCGATTACCACCAAATTTTTTTTGCCTCGTAATATGTCATAAAATAGAGGTGGCAATTTTTCTTATAGTATTCTTATTTTAAGTAATTATGTGCTGTTATGTTGAGTTCTCGTCGTCTATTTACAATAGGGTACAAGCATAAATTTTGCTATTGGTGGGAATTGACACTTTATCAAGTCTCCTAACACCTTGCATGCCTATTTTTTTAAAAAATATAAACTACTTTTAAAACAACTAAATCATAAAATTTGAAAGTCCGCCAAAACGCGCTTTACGTCATAAAGATGGCTGCCCCATCCGTTGACGTCACTCGATTTGTTTACGTTCTTATTCGTGTATCACGCTCTGAGTTCTTGTGACCTAATTTGTTTCTGAAAGCTTTAGAAATGGATAAAGTCAAAAAAAAACTTTGTATTCCAAGTATTGCATTGTTCAATGTCTATCAAAAATCCAGACAAAATATTTGTTACTTTACCTGGTGGCGCAAGCAAAAATGCACAGGGCATTGTGGTTGCAGGATTCTTCGAAACAAAGAAGATATTTCGACAAATACTACTGCTTTTGTTTGTAAAGAACATTTTAATGTAAGTACCTACTTTTATGCTGTTATTTTTATTCTTAAATATTTTGAGGTTATGTACCTATATGTCTAGGAATCAGCCATAAAAGCATTATTTTCGTACGACCACACATCGAAATATGGTGAAGCAATTAATAGTTAATTAAAATACAATATAAACACAAAACTACACAGAACCTAATGCAATACCATATTGACAAAAGTAAACAAATTGTATGACATCACACGTATCATCGGTGGCGCTCGGAAATCCTCGGGTGGCGGTCGGAAAGTGCATTGGAATTTGAATTTTATTTTGAAATTTGGAAGTAATTTCCAATGGAGTTAGTTATTTTTGATATCAACTTTACTATTACAAATTTATATCTAAGCAAAATATAAAATATGCGTGTACTCTATTCTAAACATTGGCTACTTGAAAACTTATCTTTGAGTAATTTTGAAGTTATGTTACCAATTTTGTTGCCATTTATTTCAAGATGTTTTTACTCTTGGATACAGAAGTTGATCGCTAGATGTAACTTATAATATTTTATTTAATGTCATGTCAAATAAGCATTTTGAATGATTTTTTTAAATCTGATGTTACATTAAAGTTTTTGGTGAATAATGATTTACATCTAGCGATTCATTTATAAAGAAAATAATGATTTATAGACCTGAAATCGGAATTGCCTGGTCTATGTCTAATTCAATTGTGGAAAGTCAGTACGTCTGTGTTGGTTAGAGTGAAGCAGAAACTAACAAATGAACAGATTGCAAATGGTTGTTGGAAAATTTGACCATAAAGTTTTTAATTGCTCCGTATTGTTGATCCCACTTATTTTGGTGAAAACTTTTTATTTTATTTTTAAGTTTATTTTGGATGTACTATTTTTCTACAGCTTAGTTTTTAGTTGAGATTGTTTAATATTTTATTTACTTATTAAATTGATGAAAATCAAAAGAAAATCTAGATCGTGTTACAGTTCACTTGTTCATAACTAAAAAAATTGTACAATGTATATATTATATCCATAATGTGTAATTTTAATTGATATCGTTAAATTATTTCTATTTGATAAATAGGGAATTTTTAATTCTATTGAAATATATTTTTATTATAAGTGGGATTATCCACTTTTGCATCTTTCTTTTGTCAATAGGAAAGCAGTATAGAAAGTAATCTACATCTGGATATAGGTCTCATTTTCATCTTTTTTATTTATGCCTTTATTCATTATGTAATGTTATCAATAAACTCGTAAGTATATACTTATTTTTATTACTCACCAGTAACCTTTAGGCAGAACCAAAAAGATCACTAATAGACTAGAGGGGCCCACTCTTGGTCGGAATCAGGAGAGTTTTGATTTTTAGCGTGTGCAGTGCTCATTATTACCAGTATTACCAGTACTGTGTCGGGTTCAGTATTTTTATATTGGACATTTTGTCCAAACAATGAATGATCTAAGAGTAAGAATAATCCGACCTAATGCTTGAGGTGAAATTATTGTTGAAAATTTCAGATCTTCGTATAGTCTGTTTCTTATTGTCTGACAGCACGCGAAAAGGTCACAGATGCTAGTCAGGTAGTAAACTATAAGCGTCACCGTTCATCTAAGGAATTTATTTACTATTTAATTTTATACCCGATCTGATATATAAAGGTAATATGAATCTAAATTCGGTTAGTTAAAACAACTTGATAATTTCCAAGAAACATTACAATAGGGTCCTACTAGGGATTGTCCTAATGACTACTTAGAAATTTTGCAGGTATATACGGTGAAACTTGGTCTCGCTCAAATTTGTATAATTTGTTTTGCTCAGAGTCGCTTACGTTCCATAAGTGTTAACTGTGTTGTGAAAAATGTCTTCAAGTTTCACCACAGTAAAGTGTAGGAGCGTGCTTAGCTTACAAACGAAGACTGTAGTGTTAAATGTGCATGATGCTGTTGTACATCAAATGCCGGCTGCTACTGTTAGAAATATAGTTTCGACATGTTCCAATATGACAGGAGTTAGTGAATCTAATATTTACAGGCTTCTAAGGGAGAGGAAAAATGGAAATATATCTCCACCTAAAAAGTCAACTGGAAGAAAACCACTTGACCTTGTAGAACATATGCAAAATACAATAAGACGAAAAGTACACGAATTATATTTTAAAAAAGAGATCCCAACCTTCGACATAATTCTAAGAATGGTAAAGGAGAACGAGAATTTGCCTGACATAGGGCGAAAAACTTTGTGGAAAATATTACACAAATTAAATTTTACTTGGGAGAAGCCTAGTCGCAAATGAGTGCTAATCGACAACGAGCAAATAATATCTTGGAGACGACAGTATTTACGAGATATCCGAAAATACAGACAGGAGGGAAGACAAATCTATTACCTAGATGAGACATGGCTCAATGAAGGACATTCAGTGAAAAAAATATGGCAGGACAAAAGTATTAAAACCAGTCGTCAAGCTTTCATAGAAGGTTTATCTACTGGACTGAAAACTCCTATTGGTTAGTTTAATTTAATAAAAATGAAAATGTAACTTGTTAATAGGCCTGAACGAATGAATTTTATTTCAACTGTAATGTCGACCGAATCTAATTAAATAAGCAGAATAAACTAATATCGTAATCTCCGCCACTGCCGCAATATTTATCGTGTCTGTGAGTGGGAATATGAAAGTACACGTTTACTTTACAGCCAACATGCAGATACTTAACTGCGCATTCTTCTTTCCTAGTGAGTGGGCCCCTTAGAGATGACGGCCGCGTAGGAACTACGATATCTCTGGCAGACATTTTGAGAAGATCCATCTGCAGGGATTTTTCTCAAAATTGATATACACGGAAAGAAACGCTATTTTAATTAATTTCTTTATAGACCAAGAAATATATAAAAACTACTGTTAAATGAAAAGTAAGATTTATTGTTATTAATTACTTTGACACATTTGATATTAGAAAATGGTAAATTATAATGAGAGTTCATACTCATACTTTCACACCCTGTACATGTATTACAACTGGAGAAACAATCCCTTCCATCCGTAAAATCCGGGTTAAAAAACTACACCTTATTAATATAAAGTCTTCCTTGGACCAGAAGAAATGAATTTAGGCACTTGATAGAGTGGCGGGAGGTATTTAATATGCTCGCTTGTGTGTTGCTATGAGCGTGGCTGTTGCAGAGGATGCTGTATTAGTTTCTCCTGTTGAAGAATTTGGTGTGCTGCACGGTCCATTTCCTCCTGAGTCATATCCATTGCCTCTTGCATCTCTTTCGAGGTGTACCGCACGAAATCCGGATCACAGTACTTACCCAAGCCTTGTTCGGCTAGGATTCGGCCTACCAGACTTTCCGCAGAACCTACCACTTCGAAAGAAGCAAGTCTACGGTCAGCCGGACTGCCAGGCAGTGAATGGCTAAGACGCTCGGTGCCTACGTGACCATTTGCCTCACCGACTCCAACTGAAACAATCAACTATTTAGATCATGTTGTCTAAAATAATTCCATTGTAAATACACCAAGGACATTCAATTAAACACACAATTTATCAGCCCTTTCTTTGCTTTTATTAGAGGAAACTATGATTATTCTGTTGCAGGTAGTTTTGATAAACACCTTGTGTCAGAAATTGAATGATTCTGGTTAATTTACATCGTTTTAAAATAAATTTTTAGTTACAACATACATAGAGAAGAAACATGTTTTTTGTAGGTGCAGTCTAATACACATAGATTCAAAAGTTTTGCATCACCTTCTTCGAATGCGAAGGAATTTTTTTGCGCTAACAAATTTTTTGTTGGCTTGTTCATCAATGTTTACCATTTCAATATGTTCCATATTTTTGCAATATACCTACAGATGTTTACAGTTTTTTTTGTAAGATAACGTTTTTAGTGCGATCATTTTAACATTCAAGGCATTTGATTTTAAGTGCAAACATGAATCGTCAAGTCATAAGTGAGATTGACCGTGCAATAATAGTGGCTTTAGTTGAAGAAGGTCATTCTCAAAGGTTCGTGGCAAACAGAAATGGCGATTGGCAAAGTGATGTGTCTCGTGTATGGAACCGGTATCTCCAGACCAATTCTCTTCGTGATAGACCTAGAAGCGGTAGAAGGCGTGTTACTAATCAGCGGCAGAACCGCTATATCCACTTAACTATCCGAAGAAACCCGACCATGGCAATACCAGCACTCCAAAGAGATATGATACATGCGTTGGGAGTTCAAGTATCGATCTCGACATTACGAAGACGAATACTTGCGACAGGTTTGAGGTGTCGCCGACCAATAAGAGTGCCCAGACTACAACCTGAGCACAGAGTTCGCCGACTACAGTGGGCTCAAGAACACGCGGCCTTGCCTGAAGAATTTTGGAATTCGGTGTTTTTTTCCGACGAGACAAGGAATTGTTTGGTACAAGATAGCCATCGAATACGTGGATGGCGGGATCCAACGAAAGTTGCTCAGCTTGCCCATGCTCGCCCCGTGCCGCCCTTCAGAGGAGGAAGTGCTATGTTTTGGGCTGGTATCATGTTAAATGATCGCACAGAATTAATTCATGAGGAGAGAACGATGACTGGTGATAGGTATCTCAGAGAGATTCTACATCCTCACGTGAGACTATGGCGCGCAGCTGTTGGCAATTCCTTCGTTTTTTTATGGACGATAACGCCCGACCTCATCGGACCAGAGCTGTGAATGAGTATCTTGAAACTGAAGGGATCAATCGTTTAAACTGGCCTGCCCTATCTCCTGACATGAATCCCTTAGAACATGCTTGGGACATGCTTGCCAGGGCAGTGGCAGCACGCAGAAATCCACCCAGGAGTGTACAAGAGCTTGTTCATGCGGCCCAAGAAGAATGGCGAAATATTCCTCAACAGAACATCAATAATTTGGTAAATAGCATGGGCAGGCGACTTCAAGCTTGCATAAATTCTAGAGGTGGAGATACTCTTTATTAAAAGTTTTCATGCAGGTTCTCACTTATCCTTTTCTTTAAACAGAATCAATTTGTATTTAATTTATCTAATTTCTAAGAATACTTTTTATGTTTAAAGCAAGTTTATTATTGGATAATAAAAATTTTTGACATATCCCCCTTTTTTTTATTGAAACTAATTATTTGATTAATCTCTGATCCATTTATAATGAACACATTTTTTTTTCGGAGATTTAGGGTGATGCAAAACTTTTGAATTCATGTGTATATTAACTGTCTTAACTATACAGAGCGTATCGACAACTGGTTCCTCTCTAAATAAATTATTATTGACAATTTGTTGTAAATATACACTGTGTATCTTAATGTTTGCAGATTTATAAATAATTTAATAATTAGGCTGCAATTGAACTGAAAAAAACACCTTTTTATTGTGTTTTTACCTTGTATTGAGTGTAAAAAAGAATCTTACATAGTTATATGAACACCAAAATTTTGAATTTGAAGTTTAAAATTAATAAAGTATGTGTATATATATGTGTATGGAATTTGTTGATAAAATATGTTGAATATTATGCATGATTCACATTTTGTTGCTGCATGATGAACTAAATAAGTTATTTTTTACACTAATCATCAATATTTTTAGCGTTGTTTTCCATTTGTTTAAATGTAGCTCTCGCAAACTAATTTAGATTATTCACTCTGACGGTTTGAGTTTGGAAATCTCTAACTTACCAGAAATCCTAGTGAACCATTTTAGCAAAATATAGGAATCGTGTATTTCCATATAATTACATGTATAAATAAGCAGCCAATAAATTTCAACATAAAATAGGTAGATACAAGCAGAAAAGCATATCAAGCACGTTGAGGCATTATGAAAATATAATACGTCAATGCAGTGGTAACACACTTTCTTGAATTGTAATGTAAAATATATATTTTCAACCCATAAAAACCCCGAAAATTTTTATCAACTACCTACACCTAAAGCTACACACACTGTATAATCTTCCTGTAAGGTGAAAATTTATATTTTTTTCAATTTTAGAACTAATATTTGGGAATTACACGTATTAAATTCACTTGAATCTCTGATAAAGTAATTATATAGCTTATTACTAACAACCAATTAAAATTACAGTTTGTAATATTTGTGAAACTTCATTCCACTTCTCTTAGCCCCAATAAACACACAAACGTGTAATATACGTTTATATGTGGTAGCAGACGTTGATTAAGCGTTACGGTTGATTTTCGCAACGTTACTTTCGAAACAATTATACAACCAAACGTTAATTCTACCTGTAATTAACGTATATGACTCAACTCATCACTATTCACTACCGTTATGAAACGTGTCTACATCGTGCTTTCTCAACGTATATTCAATCAAAAGTAAAAAACATTATATAAACGTTGAATATAACGCTACTCAATAACTTGAAACTTTAAGAAACCTATATTCTACGTTTAAATAACCACGTTTATTAAACTTATTGGAAATTACGGTATTTATCCGTTGAATGAAGAACTTAGTAACAACTACCTTCGCGTTACCTCAAGACAACGTTTCTGATTGATTTTAATTCAACGTTGTCAACTACCTTAATTCACTCTCATTATGAAACGTGTCCTCATTGTGTTTTCTCAACGTATATTAAATCAGAAATGAGAACCATCACATAAACTTGAATTTAACACTACTCAGTAACTCGAAGCTTTTGAGCAACCTATATTCTACGTTTAAATAACTCTTCTTTCCTACGTTCATTAAACTTTTCAAGAATTACCTTTTTGATCCATTGAATGAAGAACTTAATACCAATCAAATCATTAACTCCACCTTGATACAACGTTACATATTACTTATTATTCAACGTTGTTGACTACCATTCTCCACTACCATCACGAAACGTGCCCTTATCGTGTTTTCTCAACGTATATTCAATCAGTAGTTAGAAACATCACATAATAAACGTTGAATTCAATACTACTAAATAACTCTAAGCTTTGAGCAACCTATATTCTACGTTTCAATAACTCTTTGTTTCTACGTTTATCAATCTTCATGAAAATAACGTTTATAATCCGTTGAACGAAGAACTTAAAAATAACTACATCATTGATGTTGCTTTGAGACAACGTTTCTAATTGCATATTATTCAACGTTGTAGACTACCACTCTGCTCTACCATTGTGAAACGTGTTCTCATCGTACTTTCCCAACGTGTATTCAACCAAAAGTGTCAAACAGTACATAAACGTTGATCATCCGGATCAAAGCAACGTGCATAATAATCTCTTTGGTAGACCACCTCCCTTCAACATTTTCTCGTAGTGGTGTACCAACGTTGATACAATTATAGAAATATTAAGTTGTTTCAATGTTTTTCCTTCAACGTTTTTTATACGTTAATAATACATAATTTATAAAATTCATGTTTTCTTTGCTTTTCACTCAATAATTAATGAAAGGAATATGTAATGTTATTGTTAACCAACCTTGTGTAAATACTAACTTCTTCGTCACATCTAAAGACAATTTATTTTGATACTTACGTTGAATAGATAACGTTTCCGCAACTTGATTGCCAAGTGTATTGCGTTGCATCGAATATAATGATTAAAAAAATCCACAATAACCAATATTTTATATCTATACCTCATTTTCTTGTCCTCATTGGTCGAGTTATTTATTGTTTAAAATATGAGACCTATGGTTATAACTATACAGCATACCTGTATCAGTCATTCATCGAGGGAATTTATGCATATTCCTCATATATATGTAATTTATCACTCTTTGGCAACGCTGCACGGTCAGAATGGTCTGTTGAAACGCCACTCGCCATAGTCGCCATTTTGCATTTGTTGAAGATTGTGTCTGCACGTGTTTGTTCGACTGTTAATAATTTGGTAAGTACCTTGTGATGTGTTAATGCACTGTAGAATATTAATTAATTTTTGCAGTTGACGTGAAAAAGGAATTTGGTGCGGCACCTGACGTACAGATAGCCGATGCTACGAAAGATTAACTAAAATTCGCGAAGAAAGGGATGAATAACGCCCATAAATCCAAACAACGAGGAAATCCTTGAATCTCACTTTTAATTATAAATAATTTTTAGCAAGTGATTTTTAAGTTTAAAGGACTTTTGATTTAGTTTGTTTTTATAAATTTTGTATAGATATTATTTTTAATGCTTGTTTTATTATTATATTTTTTCAAAAATATAAACATTTGTTTTCATTTTCAGGGCTTGTACAAAATCCAGGAACAACGAAGAAATATATATCGGGACGTAAATCGAAAAAAGGCCTTTTCGATTATTTTTCAAAAGCTATCTAATGACACCAAACTCGATTAACCTAACACTTCTCCTGGGTGTAGGGCAGGAGCAACTTTTAATTGTTCCCCCACTTTTTTTTTGCAGATTAGGATTCTCCAGAGAAAAAAAATTGCTTTGATTTCACGTACTATAATCGATTCCCCTTCTTAGGGAAGACGAAATCAAGTTTTAAACTTGATTTATGTCCAATTTTTGCGATACATTTTGTCTCTAATTTTGGAATAATAATACATTTTGCATCGATTATAGTACAGTATACCTACATGTTTTCAACGAATATAGTATTGTTTTGTTTTTAACTAGTTTCAGATGCTTAAACAACTGAACCGAACAATAACCGATTTGAAATTCATTATTGTATCAAAATTGCAGACAATACCTACGTATTTTGTACCGAAGAAACCTAGTATGCCGAAAAAATAGATCTAATCAAGTTTTTAAATTTATCCTTCTCTTTTCTAGGGGTAGGAAGTTGCCCGCTACCCCATCCTCTGGAGGTATAGAAGGTGGGTAGAGTTTGGTGTCATTTGTGAGCTTTTGAAAAATGATTGAAAAGTAATTTTTCGATTTTTGTTCCGGTTTTTATTTCTTATGATATTTCACCGTTTCAACACTTCGTACTAACCCTGTATGGTATTCATTCTGGAACAACGGTGTTATTCCAATATTTTTCATGGTCCCCACAAATCGGACATCAACGTTGAAAATTCGTATTTCTGCAACGTTACATGGAAACCAAAAGAAATCGTTATAGTGACGTAGAATCTCACTGGATAAATAACGTTGAAAACCCGTGGTTTGGTAGAGTTACGTTGAAACCAAACTGTAACGTTATATTTCAGTAGAGTTCACATTATAACAAGTATGTTTTCAACGTAAAAACAAATTTAACATCAACGTTATATATTCGTATATCTGTAACGTTACATCGAAACCAAAAAATATCGTTAAATTGAAGTAGAATTTTAATGGATAAATAACGTTGAAAAACCGTGAATAAATCGAGTTACGTTGAAACCCAACTACAACGTTATATTTCAGTAGAGATTACATTATCAGGGGTATATTTGCAACGAGGGAATAACATTGAATTAACGTAATCAAGTAACGTTACCGTAAAACCAGAATGAAACGTATTTCCTAACGACATTTTGCCGTTTTTTCAACGATGAATGCTGGTGGCGTTACTTGAAAAATTCAACGTTTTTTTCGCGTATCTGTGTTTATTGGGGCATGTCCAAAACTACGTCTGAAAGATGTTTTAAAAAAATTTCTTACAGCTTACAGCTTACTTCAACATTTTGAAATCTCATTTGCTGATAACATGGAAAAATAGGAAATTTAGACTGGTATACAAAAAGAAGTGGAAAGGAGTATAGTGTTAGCTGAAAATAAGATTTTGTATGGTATAGAATACAGTACTGTAGGCAAAAGCAAAGATTTGTGAGAGTAACGGTGAGTTTAGTACCATGCAAGTAGAAAATCGATTAGAATGAGTAATGATGTGTAAAAATATTACTTATTAATTTGTTATTTTGCCCAAAGCAAAGACAACAACTTATTAGTTTTTGCATAACTTATTTGTGAGAGTAGACAGTTATTTTTAATCAGGCACACTGCAAATGTGTTTTTTATAACAATAGTTTCTTTTGTATAGATGAATATTATGCTGGCTAAGCAGAGTCGAGATAGGTAGGAGCACTAAGCAGATGCTGGAGTTAAGATCCTGAATTGGGAATAAAAGTACAATAAAACCTCATACCAAATGGACATGTAACCTCAGGTAGGTGAAAATTTGAATTTAACGGCTCATATACAATCAAATATCTATTAACTATAATAATGCTTGCTAAAAATGTCATTTGGAGTGTGCCTGCATGTATCAATAGTTTGAAAAATCACAATACATATAGAGGGTCTCATTTTTATAAACTTGATTAATAACAGTAACTTTCATTATTGATTAAAAATGTTGATAAGACAATCTATGTATGCATTGAAATGTACAATCGAAGATGATTGTTGAGAGTATATGACTCTGTAGTTCTAAGGATTAAGGGCTAACCTCTGCCGTGGAAGGAAGCCCTGTGATTCAGAAGAGTACAAGGCGCATGCCGGCTATCTCCTTCAGATTCAGAGACGGATGGGTGAATTCTCCCGAAAGGCAGTGGCAAATCGCCAAGCGTAGGCTCTGGCAAAAAGCCTGCGACTGCCATAGCTTGCGCTTGCGCGAGTTTCAGCCCGCTTGCAATGCGATTAAAGCTCGGTGCTTGTTGCGCAGGCGATGCCACTGTAGGCGCAGGCACAGATGTGGGTGTGGATGTAGGTGTAGCTGTGACTGTGGCTGTGGCTGGCATGCAACCGCCCCCAAGTCCAAGACGAATGCGGCGCGGTGGAGGGGTCGGGGGCATCAACTCCGCCGCCGCAGTCTTGTCACCCTGCAGACTAGCAAACATATCACCAAACCAGTTAGCCATCAAATCAAACGTTAAAAAAAAAACAAAGGAAAAAATCAAAAACGACAGGCACAAATCACACCAGCTTTCGCTTACCCTTGTAGTTAGGGTGCAGGAAGCCAGATTTACTGAAACATTATAATATGATTTGCTTCTTATTTTCTACCACAGATTTAATCATATTTCATAAAAAGTCTCATTATCTCAGAATTGGATTTATTAAATTTGGAAACGTTCTCATTTATCTTGGATAAGTAATAAGTAGGATGGAACAGATTCTGTCCAAACCATTTTTCTCATGTTTTATCACCAACGAACCTAAATCCTCTCCATTTTAAACCGTATTAAATGGTTTTCACCATTGATAGACGTTACTGCTATTTATCTAGAATCTAGTCTCAAATGTTTCATTTTGCCGCGTTGTCCGATGATTCTAACTACTGCATTTGCATCAATAATTGCAGAATTAAGATAAACGATATCAAATCCGGAATTTTTACTCAGTAGGTCATTATTAAGATATACCTGGACATCTGTAATAGTATGTAAGACATTAGATGAAATAGATGGGGAGAGAGAAAATCTAAAATAGTATAATTAAGAAAGATTTATTCAGGAAAAATGGAAGATGATAAAGAAGCATTAATGAATAGGTGTACCAGGCAGGAAATACCCCAATCAAATAATTATATCAGAAAAAACAGACAAAAAGAGTTTATCTCACTATTGTTATTGCATATTTAAAATTGCTACTCCATGAGGCTTTAAAATACTTTTTTGTATAATATTTTATATTTGCTTTTTATGAATATGAAGGATGACTTAAATTGAATCTTATTTTTAGAAGCAAATACTGCTATAGCTATATGCATCAATAGAAAATCTACAATGATAAATATGTTGATGGCATGTTGTTCAATATCTATGCAGGATGTTACAGAATTGCTGTCATAATTTATGTATTATTCTGTAACACCCTTTTGCTTGCTAATTTTGCCAGTAAGCAACAATTGAATTTAAGCTGGGAACATAAAATTATACTGCACACAATTTACTTTAAGGCAACAATAAGCTAAAAGTTGCTCCACTTATCTGTTCTGTCAATCTTCTGAAGAATAACCAATTGATCAGGTTCTGAGATAATGATATAACTTTTTTGAGACTTGATGATCCAGATAGTACACTTAGATAGATGAAGGTTTTTAATGAAACAGATTAAGATAGCAATAATTTGTACAAATTATTAAGATTCAGAAAAACTAATTATCTTATATTAAAATATGTAAATTGTTCCTGTACTATCTGGAAAAATGTAAGCAATTCCAGAAAGGAAAAGATATAAAAATTAAAATTGCGGTTCTGTGATTTCCATTGATCGAGATTCAACAGTGTCTGATGTGGAAAAAATTGTTTAAATGGGATTAACAGCTTTTCTCTGTATCACTATTCCTACCTCAGACCAGACCGTTATGAATCATATTAGAGGAGAGGATCACCCCCTTTTTTTTTCACATACCGACCAACCTCGTTCTAGTCGCTAAAAACAGTCTATCTTTATATTTTCGAGGGTGCTGAACACGAATATGACATTTATTTTTTTCTAAAATTGGGGGAACATGGTCAAAATTGACTTTTTAACCGAAAATGCGAAAAAAACGATTTTACGATTTTCTACAATCAACTCGCGGTTTCTCGGCGAATAATTCATATTTTTTCACGAAAATTTAATGACGTCTTCTTCAACCAATTCTAGAGACAATGAAACTAGTCCGAAATCCCCAAAGCATTTTACATTCGAGCAATAAATTGAAGAAATTTTTTTTTCGAATTTTTGACTTTTTACGTACGATAAAAAAAGTTGAGTGAGGAAGTTTTCAATTGTTCATATCTGAATACGCAGTATTGAAATTTAGAAATCGAGGAAGTTTTTGGGAAAATTTGAGCTAGTAATATGCAGTAGAAAAAAAGATAGAGCGATTTTAAGATGAGCACTCTCGCCGCGCGGCTCCCGCATTGGTATTTTTAGTCGATAAATCCGATTTTATCAGAGATATCAAGTAAAATCGATTGCAACTTTACGAAAAAAGACGAAAGTTCGAGAGTAACATTTGAAGGAAAAAATGAAATATATACTTAAGCATCATTTTTATTTTTACGATTCATCAGATACAATGTCATGTCGGTTTGTACAAGAAGATTTGCAAGAACAAATATCGCAAC